>JARYHS010009186.1:149811676-149833876 GCA_031002005.1 Vandiemenella viatica
ATCGCCTCCTTGATTGTTGGCCAAACGCATTGATGTCGCCACTTTAACTGTTTGCCAAACGTATTGTTGGACACGATATTATCGCCCAGAGCAAGTACCCCTCGCCTTAAATCCTGCATTCCACCTAGAATCTCAGCTTTAAAAAATTGTATTATGGTAAAGCGTTACCCATTTGCGAAGCAATATCAAAGAAGGGAAAATTTTCAATTAATGTAGGGAGTTCTTCATTCATAGTAGAAGAAACAACGGGAAAAACATGAGTTCATGCTCTTGAAAAGTATGTCCAATGAAGTTTCTGACATGAGTTTTGGTGCAAAATTTTACTTCATTCACCGCCTTTGTTTGGAATTTTTTTGGATCTGAAACTCTTTTAAATAACTATGACGTTCTCTCATCATAATTCTATGCAACATTCAGTTTTCCTAGAAAATGGTAATTTGGTACACATACTTGGTTTCATCTCCATAGTATAAGAAACGTTCCTGTGTTTTTTCAATGCCAATCTAAAAGCTGAAACGTCTTAGAGAAAATTTGTAGGTTAATTGCTTTCTTCTTGATGAGGCTATATGCCTTGAATTTCAGTTTTGCACAAAGATCAGGAGCATAAAAAATACAATTAATTTTACTTTGTTCCTACATTTAATTTGGAAGTTATTGGTACTCCTCCGCCGATGGTAACAATGCAGACACGGCGTCGCTCGCACAAAACGAATCGGACTCCAGCCCATTGTTTTACATGAGCGTGCGTTGTCGAGGAAAGTATTTTGATATGGAAATTGGATGCTAGCAGGAATATTGATAAATCGGATACACAATCTATGCTAAGGTGCAAACATTTGGTCCAAAAAAGTAAGAAGACTCAGAATAAGCTATCAACCTACAAAAAGAAATTAAATTCCACATAAAACAATACTTGTAAAAAAAGTGACTTGGTCATTATGCAAACTCTGATAATAGAACATCAACATAAATAAATGCCTCTACAATGTTGTATTATTGAGCTTTTAAACTCACAAAAGCCAAGATTTCCCTCTATGCTCTTTCTGGATTCACAAGTCTTCGAGTAAATCATAAACATTCTGCCTTTCCTTTTAGTAAAGTAGTAGTATAATGGCTAAATCACATTTTTTTAAAAAAATATTTATCCGTGACGTCATGAAAAACTATTTTTTTTGAGAAAATCAAAACTTGATTCAGAAAAATATCTCACAACTCTTCATCATTAAATAGCCACAAGACTTCGCCCTTTTTTAAAATGATTTGTTTTTGTAACATTGTTTTTATATAATGGGGTCGATATATCGATATATCGATACTTTTTCTTCGATATATCGAACCCGATATAAATATTTTTTAAAATATCGATATATCGAAAAAACCGATATTTTTTAAAATATCAACAGCCCTATCTCAGACAGATAGACACATGCGATCAATCTCTAAATGAGATACCAAATGCAATCACGACAACATTCTGACAGCAGTATATATATATATCTCCCATTTTTGTTTCAACCGCGAGAATAACTCATTAAATGAAATAAAATTTGTTAATACAAGGCAATGTTTGTGCATTTCATATGTTAACTATTAGAGGAATATGGTGTGCATATTAGGGTAAGAGATGTTTCACATACTAGGTGACCTTACGGGAATTCCAACAGATCGATATCTTCTGTACAGAAAAAAACGTTTGTCGCAACACAATTCAGTGCCCACACATTTTGTTTGAAAATTATGAATATTGTCCATACGAAGTAAAGGAAAGCTCCTCTACCCTGTTGTGAAATATAGAACTCTGATTCACTGAACATATAGAGTCTTATCATCGCTCAAGTTAAAGTAAATTAACACTATAAAATCTGATAACAATGTAATTTTATCTTTCGGAAGGCAAGTTCAGATGCTAGCAAAGGCAGTTTCAAAGAGTAGGAACACAGAGATCACTGTGAAGTGAAACTTCGCGTAAAATGGCCACCGCCCGGTAGGACTAGAGTGAATGAAAAGGCCCGCAGTGAGAACAATTGGGCGCACAATATCAATCACGAGGACAATAGCCCGCTGCGCTCTCGGTGAGAGAACCGAGAGGAGGAGGAACTGGCGGAAAAGAGACGAAAAAACCCTCCGTAAATCCGTGACGAATTTGCAAGTCAATAAACGATAGCGGCGGAGTGAATGGGGCGTACGGAAGGGAGAGAGTGGGAAATGGCAAGTGGGTGGTAGCGTGCGCACCAACTACCCTGCCCAATCCGAGTGGGTGCAGCTCGACTTGCGTCGATAACAGATATAACAAAAATAACTTTTTACCTTTGAATTAAGGCTATAGCGGTTCGGACTTTCGCGTATTACAAGTACACGGCTTGGAAAATTCATCTGGAGTAGTGAGAAGACAGTAAATCGATTCGAGTAATAGAGTTATCATTTAAAGTCCTGTAAATATAGAATACACTTGAAAGATCAGACAGAGTAAATGGAGAATGCGTTAATATCGTCTCTTAATGGAATAGTTTCTGGAAAAGATTACATTGGAAGGTTTTTGGAAATAGCATCACTTATGCGCTAGAAAGATCTCATCGAGCAAAATTGACAGTGATGTATTCCCTGAAACTGAAATGCGATTTTGGCAAAATTCTAAAGTGGGTATGGTGAGGGTCGAAGTTTTATTGGCACGCCGACCCTGAAAGATTACCGCGTAAAGTCATGCTAATTCAGACTGCTCATATGAAGAGACCTGTGCTCAAAGATTTAAACACTCCTTCATACGCGAGTTGGAAAGGTTTGGTATAGGCACTGCCGATTCGGAAGCTTGCGCTAGCCTGAGGCCCGTATGGCGTCATAATATTGTCGCAGGCATTTCCAAAAATGACAATGCTTGGGCGGAAAAAATTAGCAGAAAAAAGCTTTGTAAGCTCAACCTCTGTGTTAACATTTCGCGTGTAACAGATGTGGCAAGATATGTTGCGCCGCCATTCGACTAATCAGCCACAGAAGAAGATGCGGTAGACTTAATCCTAGCAATAACTGACTTTCTTCACAGTCACTACAGCTATCATCTACAGTGGCCAATGATGAATGATGATGGACATTCGATACGCAAGACTTAACTGATAAAAAAGAATACTAAAGGATAAAAGACAGAAATATTTTTCGTTATCCGGAATTTCGGCGTTGAATAACTGGTACTTGTAAGTAAAAGCTAGACATTTCATATCAGTTATTTAAATAACTATTACGAGTGAATTTGGTGAGGAAGAATCGGAAGAGTCTAGTGGCAGCAGAAAAAAAGTTGCTATAAGTATTCAGTGCAATGAAGATAGGGCAGAATGATGTAAAACTGTAAATTGTAATTGTAGGTTTCCGCGGCCGGAGTCAGTTGTTTCTTGGATGTCCAGGTGATTCCACGTAGCCGACATTTAGTCTGTCATACCGCAGTCTTCTTCTAGGACAGAACTTCCTAAGAAGAAGACCGCTGTATGACGGTCTAACTGTCGTCTTTATACATCATAACGTGGAGTCAAGCGTACAGCCATGAGACAAAACAGGAAATTAATGAACTTTGTGGGTAACGATAAATGAAGCATATGCTTATATTTCAAGTTCAGTCAAGGATACGGATTTCTAAAGTGCCCAAATGTGAATCGGAACATAGACAGCAAAACTATTGAACTGAAACGGGAGAAGAACGAATCTTACAAATTCTGAAGGACGTTGTTGAGCATAACTAGTAAACATGTAACAGGAAGACACGAGGAACTGGTAGGAAGTTAGAAAGCATAAAAATTGAAGAGGGTATGTTTAAATGATGCTATTAATAATATAGTCGGAGGGCAAAACAAATTGTCAGTGTTTTTCACGGATTGTACCTTTTTACCAGACGCTGTGAATTAGAGAAAATAATCTAAGATCAACACTAACAAGAGATGAAGAAAGAATTAGCCGAGAAAGAATGAGCGAGATGCTATACAAATACGTTGAAACGATTGAAAGATGAAGCTCTTTGCATGGGGATATTTTGAGATAAATAAGGGAAAAAAGAAAGGTCTAAAAAGGAAATAGCAATTACAATCAGGCAAGAAGAGAGGTTTTTGACTGGAGAGAATAGAAGGGTGGTATGAAGACTGGGAGAACGAGGAGAATTTTCTTGGAGAGGAAACAGATGAAGAAAAGAATTAAAGTGAGTCCACAGAAAATGATGATTCAGTCTAAGAAAATTCTAGTCCGGAAGCAGATCACAGCGTAAATGATGGTAAAAAGTAACCAAGTCATTAAGAAGAAAAATAAATAAGCCAGGTAACTGAAATAGATGATATTAGATGTTTTCTTGAAAGAAATAAGAAAATTGGTCAAGCCCAGCGAGACAGAAATAAAATTATAGCAGATGGACAGCGGTGAAACACAATCTAAACCAGTATTTGTAAAAACTGTTATCGATTTTACGAACTGCAAGATTGCTGAGAGGAAAGTGACAGTCGAAGTCTTTTTGAGTAGTATAAAAGAAGTAAGCCAGAGTAAAACAGAAGTAAAGAGTTTGAAAAAATAAGAAAAACAAGTGTGTGATAATACTGATACTGATTTGTTGATAGAAGAACAAAGGGAAGAAAATGAAGAACTAAATCAATCTTTTAAGAGTGAAGATAAAATAAGATACACTGTAAATAAAATGAGACAGACAAACAAGATGTATCAGGAAGAGTGGAAAGTTTAAGAAAGAAAAACATGCCATGGTGAAAGTGTGGAGAGTTGAAAAGACCAGATTTTTCTTGTATGCGCACAAGGACCCTTGTATACACAGATAGAAGATAAAGGTGAAGGACTGTAGAAAAGTCATGACAAACATGTGAAACAGACTGTATTTAGACTGTGTGACTTACTAGTTGTTAAGACGCACGAAAAACCCGTCGATATTAATGCCGAAAATAAGAAGTTCTTTGATGTTATTACGAACTTCACGAAATTGTGATGAAGCCTCACCCGATCGAAATTCAAGAAAAAGACTGAGATTGCGCTACTTGGTATACTTGGAGCTGTATGAAGTAATGAGAATTTGATGCTATTTCCTCAGTGTAATGGTGGGAATGAGGTTATTATTTTTTTCTGATATTTATTGTTTGAATTTATGAAAGTTTTAAAAACATCGCTGTGTGCATTATGATTTTTTTATTATTTGAGGAGGATTTTACATTTTATGAAAGGAAACACTTTAGTATAAAAAACAAATTGAGTTATGATGTTTTTTTTTTGAAAGGTATATATTCGGAATAATGGACAAAGTAAAAATTTGTAGAACAAAAATGAATTTTATGTAATTACACGCTGGTTGACTTGGTATTGCTTCTTAGATTTATTATGTTTTAGTGTTTAGTATGGTTTTCAGCATTTAGACATTGTTAAGCGATTTTCCGACAAGAAAGGTTTTACCTTCTATTAAATGGAGGTGAATACCTGAAGTATATAATTGCCATGTATGTACTTGAAAATCTGGTAAGTTGTTATTGTATTTTAAAATACCTTAACAAATAGTGGGTTTCAGGCTTAGCATTAGTGTGAACAGAATTCAGGGTTAGTTGGGCTGACAGACCAGGCATTTGTGCCACAGAGACAAGCTAGCGGTACAGACTTTAATTTTAGGGAGTGGGCAGAAAGTACAAACTGGCCAAGTGATGACAGTTAGGAAAAAATATTGAAATGTTAAAGTAAGCTGAGTATCTAACGGAACTGTAATAAAGAAGATAAACAATAGGTCTGCAGGGCAGCCCAGTTGGATTTTCTAAGTCACAAGTGCTCTTTAAAGCGCAATAAATTCTTTTGGTGAAACAGTATATTCGTTTATTGAGTAAGAGTGCAATTGGATCCCCGGCGAAAGTATTTCTTATTTGTCCCGTGCAAATTTTATTAAACCTACGAGTAATAACAATCAGTGTGAGTAATACGGTATTTTTCGCCGTTCTAATATTATTATAACAGATATTGGGTTCACTTATTCAACAAATTAGTACTGTTATACGAATAACTTAATCCTTCCAGCGCGACCGTCTATTGATGTGATTCAAGAACTCTTCAGTTTGACCAGGCCAGAGGTTTCTTTGATCGCCTAACGTGAATGATATATCTGACGTAGGAATTTTACAATACACGTGTATGAACCTAAGGCCATTTTTGCCCTCTGGTTTCCTCATTTTATTACCGTACAGTTGCGTGTTGCATGATATTACGTGCTGGCAGTAGTTTCTTACAATTGTTACACTACACTCTGATAACTATCTTCAGTGGGAAGAATAGAATTCTGATAAATAATAAGAATTTACTAATATTCCTCATACTGTCTTCTGCTTAATTAATTAATAAGTAACTTTCTGCGGGGCATATCGTAACCACAGTGCTATAAACTGAATATATATATATCTCCTGCAGGACTTTTATCGTCTATTGATCTCAGTAGCAACTGTTTCAGTCTGTAACATCAAGGTTACATGTCAACTGCTATTTTTATTGTAACTATCAAAATCAACATTCACTCTAGTTTCCCATAAATAATAGTTCGTGTGATCTCTTTTTTTAAAAAATATATAGTTTCATTTCATTGAGCGTTTGATTTTGTGCGGTAAGTCTTCTAACAACTGGGATAATCCATTGGAGAAACTTTTAGTACAGTTTAGCTACATCTAACGTCATGATCTAGGAACAAATTAATATAAAGAAATAATATATCACCTCTTAGAGCTACCGAGCGGTAAATTAGCACTTCGCTTCGATTACCATTTTAGTTTGACCCGTTATGAAATTGCTGACCATTTGTGTACATGATAATTTCTCTTTCCTTAGCAGAAATCTTTGGAGTCTAAATTTTTACTGTGATCTAAGGTAACACAATGGTTATCTGATAAATCATCTCAATTTAGGCTGCTCACTAATATCCCAAAATTATCTGTTGAAAGTGATGCGTTTTTTCTTTTTTTTAGTGGCATCATGTCTTGTCGACATTAAAGGCGGCAAAGGAATGGCAATAAGGAACTGAAAGGAATTTTACTATTGCATTTTCAAAGAAAACATCTCGGGATTAGCCTTGAGTGATTTCTGGAAACCATGGAAGACCGAAATCAGGATATCCAGATGGACATTTGAACCCGTGTTCTCCGGAATGAGAGGCCAGAGCGTTAACTCTCACCCATAGGTACTGTAATTCAATTGTTACAAATGACTAAACAGAATGAGTGCTTAGTGTTTGCTGGAGTGATATGAGTCCTAAATAAATGTAGAGCAGTTATAATGGTAATTTCTCAAGAAGAAATATTAAGAAAACTATTAAATTATAAAAATACTACAGTAGGTTTCCATCACCTTAGTTTGTTAATATTTTGTGCCTAACTTCTTAATATATATATATATATATATATATATATATATATATATATATATATATATATATATATATATATACACTGTTATCAACTTATAACTTGAAAAATACATGGCATATAAATATAAATTTCAAAGAGTTCTTTTATTTAATTTATCATCAGCATAATGACATTCAATCTTTTATTCTCATATGTAAATAAAATGTAAACACAGATTCAGTAAGTGTAATGATACAATATTTTAATAAATTATTGCGTTACGCAATTAAGTCGTCGGTATTAGCAGTTCTTTGAATTCGTGTCTGTACAAAACTAGAGGCAGATTAAAGCAGTAATATAAACAGGACCTACTTTAGCCTCTCTGTAAAATGATACATGTTGTCCAAACAGTAGTTGTCTATTGCGCAATGCGGACAGCAATTTTAACGCTTGTTTACACATTTCGCACTCGTTAATTCATTCCCACTTCACGGGATACAGTATCATACGGTTCATTATGTAGCGTGTTTCACAAATATTAGCAAACACTTTTATTTCTATCGTAAAAGAATTACAAGTTCGTGGTGAAACAAACATTACAAATGGTAATATTTAGAAGGGCTGGTATTGAAGTACATAGATGAACTAATTATAAGGAAGCAAGCTTCAACAGAACTAAAATCATTTCACCCAGGCAATATTTCTGTTCTAGAAAAATAATAGCTTTTTGAAACGGAATAAATTTCAATACATTGATGCCTAATTTTTAATGTTTTGTTTGGTTTTCTTACTGTTTAGATAATATTTATGAGTATTATGTGGTGATGAGGAGATAATAAACTTCGTGCTTCCGGGTAGCTCCATTTCTAAGGCTGTCACTGTGCTAAACATACAATTGGCAGAATATGGAACTATTTGCTTGGACAAACAGAATACTCAGTACATTTCCTAGAGACCTTAATCTTGATTCATCTAGTCCGGTGGGTGAGCGATAAGGGTCTGGCATAGCATTTGGGAGGACGAGGGTTTTACAGTGTTTCCCGAAAACACATCTAGAGAATGTCGGGATTGGTCCTTCAAAAGGCCATTACCGAATTGCTTATCGTTCCTTGCCATCCCTATCCTATAACTTATATTGAAACCTACTATTTTAAACCGGAATGTGAAAGATAAACAACAAATAACGACTGTGATTGATAAATTCACACGCTGAGAAGCATTTGAAAGATTTCAAGACAAACAAATAACACAAAAAGTATAATTTATGGTATGAATGTTGAAAGAACTTCAGAATCACCATCTAATTTGAAAATACATAGCAGGATTTAATTTTTCATTAGTTTCTTCACTATCGGCATATTGCCTATTGTTTGTGGGCCTCCTATTGGGCTTAGAATCAAAGATCTCCAATTCGGAAGCGTGTCCCTGAATAGATTTCACCTGTGATAGAGCTTCCATCAAAGATTGTAATTGAAGACTAGATCTATGTCATCTTGCGGTGTAGGATGAGATGAAAGATGCCATGAAACGATTATTTCTGACATTTTGTAAATGATATGAATAATTGCAGAGTATGCCTTCAATCCCGAAAAAAAAATTGTTAATTAATTTCTTTTTCCCAACATTTCTGTAAAAAAGGGTGATTTGAAGAGCCTACAAGGGACGTGCTTCATTAAGTTAATACACCCAGTTACATAATTCTGTGTTATATTAGCGGCAGAATTTAAGATATTTGAAGTTGCCTTTATAAGAGTTGGTCCGAACTATAGATTAAAATAGAAATCATGAGAGAAGTTATTATCTACATATATCGCCGTCCGTGGTAACTACCTACGACTGGGAGCACAGTAATAGCAAAAAAAAAAATATTCTTCTTTAAAGTTTTGTCAGCGGTCAACGTTATTCACTCACTAGAGTTCTCAAGAGCTCGAAGAAATTTTGTCAAGTGATTGGTATTAAAACTGTCACAAATATCGCTAACGACTCTGCTGTAATTCATGTTTAGTGGATGACATAGCTTTGCCAAGGACTGTGAGAAACAAGGATGTAGATTCGAGGAAGAGTTTCATACAGAGGGCGACGTGGTTGTTTGTCAGAACTGCCTTGACCGGTAACAATTTGCAACGTTCCTTCCAGGAACTTGTTATTGCTGTTCGTCTTCTCAGAAAATTCGTTTGAGTTATGAAAAATATTTTTGACATTCCTTTCTGGTATTGTGTGTTTTACGAATGTAGCCTGCTGAAGGAGTGAATATAATTGCACCGAATTGTAAAAGTTCATCTAACAGGTATCAACCGTTCGTGGCAATCTGAGATGGTATGAGCTAAATCACAACGTTGATTGAGGATTTGTTGGGATAATTAAAACTTCAAATAACAGCAGGAGATGGGTTTTGAAGACTTCAGAGTTGCTAAGATATCTATTTGCTATACGTTCAGCCCTTAGTTTTTATTATTTTAGGCAAAAGATATTACTTGAAGAAGCAATATGCGTAAATGTTAATTCGAATGAGTCTCTTCCAGGATTTTAATACATTGTTTTCATGTAATTTTCACCACCGGTATAAGGATATTAAGTTAACTTATTTCTGTTTCACTAGACGAAAATATAACCACCACAAACAATTTTACAGTTTTCTAATCCCGAGAGAGGATAAATGAATAAATAAATTGACAATCATGAAAGTGAATTCATTTACGCCAGATTGTTTCCTCGTCACATTGTGTGACATAATTGACATCGTCAAATAATCTTTTCTCGTGAGAACTACCTCCTTCCACTAAGACAACTCATTACCTCATTGTGACATGAAACAAGATTTTATAATTTAAATTATTTGATAGTGAACTTGTCTGAAAGTTTATGACTAGAGGAAATGATGTGTGGAAGTAAACCAAGCCTTGTATAAGCAATAATTTTTCCTTCTAATCACAAGCACGATTTTATTGTAACATTGATATTAAAATATTGTAACATTTACTTTTTTACAGTGGAGGTTATTTACAATATTTTATTGTTAACTAGCAGTATACCCGGCTTATCACAGTATTGGGTATAAATTTTTGATGTTTTTCCCGATTGATCGGAGTGTTATTAAATTTACATCACCATCCAATTTGACCGATAGGCTATATACATTATTTGAAAGAAACTGAACAGTTGCTTATGTGCAGAGCCTCCATCCTCCCTCCCCTCGGAAGATTCCGTGTGGGTAAAATGAATGTAATAAGCTGCTCATTACCTCATAAGCCATGGCACCAATCGCCAAAGACAATGGTTTACTATTTATTTATTTTTTAGTAAAATAAGCAAATATAGGACCTTCCTTTGTCTGACTACCCATCCGACCGAACACGATCCGCCTGCACTTGTGAATTTTCCTAAAGGAGATTGATGGAGGAGACTGGAGCTTTTGTAAACCAAATGTCGAAAGTATTCTTTTCATTATTTTAAAGCACCCGTGTGAAATGTTTAATCGAGATCGGATAAATCAGTGGATTAGTATAAAAAACATACAAATATATATGTACAGTACATACATTCATTTTTATATATGGAGATTATTATCTTTTAAATATTTCATATTATTGATTGTTGGAAGTATTTACAGGACGGGACACCCTTGCATTGTTAAAACTTAGTTTATTTTTAGAATGAAAATTGAAAATTTATTCAATGAACATAAACAAGGAATTCAATTGATAATTTAGATAAATTGTATCTAAACAAAAATGAAATTTGTGAGACACAGTGCTATACACATCATCATTAAACATGAATTTGTGACTGATATTGTACAAGAGAAACATCGGCATGAGACTCGAAAACGGTGAAAATAGTAAAACCTTTCACAAGTTGAAATATTCCGTTTATATCCGTACCCGTTAGTTCAAATAAAGATTTACAGAGTTTTAACACTAGTTCTATCTTAACCTTTACATATTGCTCAGCAGGGTGTTTCGAGTCGTATCACCTGAACCACACTGCAATGAGTGTAACCTACAGTTTTTCTGCTACCTGTCGCAGCGTGCTGCTGAAAGCATGACTTCCTTAACGCACAGGCGATGAACAACATTAGTCGATGATACCTTTTTTACACTGCCACAACAAACTACCTGCCGAGAGTGGTAGGTTAGCGCTCAACGCTCTGGCCTCGCATTCAGACGGAAGTGGGTTCGAATCGCAGTCCGGGCATCCAGATTTGGTTTTTCCATGGTTTCCCCAAATCACTCCAGGCGAATGCCGGGATGCTTCCTTCAAAATGCCATTGCCGAATTCCTTCCCGTTCCTTGCCCCCTGTCCTTTCCCGCCTCTAATGACATCGACGTCGAAAAATCGTAAAGCCATAAGCAAAAATAAAATATCTACCTATTTCAGTAGTTGTGACGGACTAGAAAAATTTCTGGTGGTAGAAGAACTCTGCAAATTCTCGATCGATCTCAAAAGAATGTCTGCTCACTACATCAGCTAAGAACTTCCTTCTTCAAGTTTGTGAGATGAAGTGAGACGAAGTGCCTCGTCCTCTTCTTCTTTTCCCTCTCAATCTCCTCTACAGGCGGTTACATGCAGACAAAATAACAGCAATAGTAACTTTTTCCTATATGCATCTCATCATTGGCAGGAACACATGCAGTCCTCTTTCCGGTCTCTTGTTCATTCTTGTTGACTGAGCATTCGTTCACCCTTCCTCCTATCTACGAACTTCTGCTGGTTTGTAACAATTTTGCTTTCCACTTCACCTCAAATCTTCAAAATCGCTGCTATTCAGATACACTTGATAAACATTCTTGGATTTATCACTCAGACGGTGCTATTTATTGCCGCGGCAATGTTTCTACCTTGACGTTTATGAAAGACCTGCTACCCAACCTAATGAAATTTGCCCGGATCATCCCTTGCGCGACCGACAAAATGTTCATGGAGCTAGAGTGTTGAATCTATCTGCAAGTTAGACATCGTGCACTTTGTTTCCTATTCCAGGTAGGGTTGATGTGACCTGGGTGACTCCGGTGAGCCCTTGTTCGACCATTTCCCCTTAAATGCGCTCTGTGATACATTAATTTATAATAAGAATCATCACTGCTCAACGAAATGAAATCTCTTCAAAATTAATACCATTGTTCCATATTTAAATTAGTGGATTCGTAGAACATTACAATATCGAAAAACGAATTTTAGTTTTGCTTATAAACAACGGCCAGAAAACGTTTATTACGTAGAATAGAAACTAAATTTTTAATTATTTCAAATTTAAATACGCTGTTGAAACTATAGCCAAGACAGCTTTATCCGTGCCGGAATCGTGTACAATTAGTTACAGAAATTAGTGAAATTATATTCAGGGAGCGATTTATTCCAAACATGGCAATAAAACTTTACATTGCTATAGACGTAAGTAAGTACAGATTTAAACAGTTGTTGGGGAGTAAAGCAATACACATTGTTACGAACGCGTAAAGAAAACTTCGTTTGTTACCGTTTTAGAATATTGAATGTTCCAGGATTGTGAAATTAATGTAAGTTATTTTCATCTTCTATTATGACTTTCCCAGAAGCGAAGCTTTCGAAGGTGGTATCCATAAAGTTGTAGAAAACATTTACAAAAAAAAAAAAAAAATTAAAATGTATGGTTCCTGATAGATGACACCCTTGCATTGGATAGAGGGAGACTGTATTAAAAACTTAAGAAACATTTTTTTAATCTTATGTTATATAATTTTCGAATAAATTGTAAATTGTATTTTAAAATGAAGGGGCACCAAACTACTTCCTTACGAAAAGTGGAAAAATTATTCCTATCGTCCAATTCGAATAAGCAAAAAATAATTGATGTTATATCAACTTAATATCTATAAAAAGAGTTAAGCTATAATATTACTCACTGGAAGAAATAATGTAGGTATTATACAAAAAGATTTTTTTCAAAATACTTATGGTTTCCTAGAGATGGCGCAATTTCATTGGAAAACGGGAGACAGTGACACAAAGTAATGGAACATATTTTTTTATCTTCTGTTACATAATTTTCGAATAAATTATACTTTAAGATCAAAGGCCACTTACAGGAGATACTGTAAGTATATAATACTAAACTTATGGGACAAAAACTACTTCCTGTAGAAAAGTGGAAAAATAATTCGTATCTTCCAAGTCGAATAAGGCAAAAATTATTGATGTTATATGAACTCAATATCCATACAGACAATTTAGTTAGAATGTTACTCATTGGCAGAAATAATGAAGATATAGCACTGATTGAGTTATTTTACCTTAAGTTTCTCCTGATCAGTTCTACCTCCCTGTTTTATTACCAGTAATATATGTTTGGTGTTTGTAATGTTTTGACCATAAGACAGACATTTATCTCCCATTTGGTCAGATCTCGTCGCGCATCACGTCAGTGAAGCTATGATCCCCTTTAATTGTAGGTGATGCTGCCGGAAATGTATCAGAGCCAGGCGGGGTGGCCGGCCAGCTAGCTATGAGTAATGGTCGGCAAGAGCGAGCGCGCCTCAACGGGGCACAGTGCAATCCCGCCGGGCGACGAAAATTGAATCCGTAAATCTGATTCCCGCCCAGGACAGCGTAACGAGGATGCAACTTGGCCGACCGCGAAAACTTGTTTACGTTTTTGTCGCCGTTTGTGTTCGTACCAGTTCAGTCGTCGTGCCTACCGCGGGGAGTGATCCTGCGAGTAAAGAGAAACTTCGATGACGGTTATTTCTTTTTCCAGTTATGATGTTTATGACAAGTGGTCTATTTTAATCAATTATGTCTCTAGTTATTGCCTGTTTATAGCCATAATTATACAGCGGTAACAGCCTGTAACACTGTAAATTGGAAAAGTAAGTAGTCCTTGGGCTTAACCATATTGTACGCCAATATAAGCTCACTATTATATTCAGTGCAGATTCGGTCTGATCGGTGGCCACAGGCAGATGCCAGAAATTAAATGCTTTAAGTCACCTTGCATGAATCAAACAAAACTTTCATGTACAAAGTTCTCACTCATTTATTATGTTAAAGTTCACAAGGATGATACACAACACGCCTCCATAAACTACCAAATCGTAATTGGTCTTCGAGATCCTGAAGATTGCAAGTTTGGTTAAGTGGTGAACGCGAACATGTGGTCATAACTACAGTCACTCAAATTACAGTACTTCACTTCACTGTCCATAATTCTTGGTTATGCTCATTCCACACTTAAACTGCCGTTGACATCGCTACTGTTCATTTTAAACTACTTAGTGTCCCCTAACACATGGCACAACGCAGAACCAACTCTCGCGCACTCTTCTCTGTGACCACTCGCCATCTTTTCGCCACCATCCCCCAACTCTGCGATATCGCACCTACGATATAGCGCATATCGCACATATCGATAATCACTCTGTGGTGTTGCATGGATTATTGCGTGTACGAAAATGTAACAGCCGGTAGTGTTCAATTGCACGGATTATTGCATGTACGAAAATGTATTTTGATTACCTTTCTTCAGAGAAATTGGACTTTTAACTATGAAAGTGTGGTACTGTGGAATTCGAGCACAGTGCGACGTTGTTTGTTTTTTTAATTATTTACTATTCATTTATACCGACCAATATCTAGTGACTAAATTATGACCTACATATTAATTTTGTTAATTCTTGAGTACATAGTTTCAAGAAATGCAGAAAGAATATTTTCATGTAAGGAATGTGGCATATAAATACACTACACTTCGACTTATAGTCTAATTAATTCTATACTATTAGAGTGGGTCTTCCTTACACTTATAGCAATTACAGTTGCTACTGCAAACTTTTTTTTATATATACATCTATATTGCTAAAAGCACATATTTATACAATAACAATGTCGCTTGTTATTGTTTAGTTGTCACACTCAGTACCTCCTATTTACAATTTAATGATAGAATTGTTATTTCCAGGAGTTGAGATTGAACCCCCCTTTGCTGCTACTTAGAATCGTTATTTCTTTTTTTATAATAATAATAAAAAACCTGCTTAACCGATTCAGTTTGCGTTGCTAATATTTCTTTTACTGGTGAACAATGAAGCTTATATGTATGTAATACAGGAATGTCCCCTGCCATGAAGAAAACCACCACAAAGACTGTACGCGTAGGATCGGTTTTATAGGGGTCCTAAAACGGCAGGCCAGGCCCTTTCCAGGTAGGGATTTGTGAAAGTCACCTTGGTCGGATGTACGCTTATATGAAGGGGATATCGAATAAAACTCTAATATGTCCACTTTTAGAGTATTGTTGTTTTGTTTCGGATCCTTATCATAAAGGATTGACTGTAAGTATAGAAGAAGAGCCACTTTATTTCTAACCTCTTCCCTCAATCCTTGCGAAAGCATTACACTTTCCTTATAAATTTGGCTGGGATTGTCTGGTAGACAGACAGCGTGGTTTGAATTGATTGGCAAACGTACTAACATTCATTCACGACTAGGGTGAAGTAATTCACCTGGTGATCTATTTGGGTTGCAGTGAAAGGGGATCTTAATTGAAATAAATAAGATGACCTAATGATTGAGTAAATTTTATGAATTTGAGAGTATACGATTAAACGCAGATGTAGACGAAAGCATAGACGCAGTTTAAGAAAATAAAATGGTACAAAAAAGATTGACGTGAAACGCACAAATACCAGAACAAGGCTAATGTGATTAACACAGAGATGGTGAATCTTAAATTTCACTCAACCTCTTTATATAGAGAAGCAAAAACAAGGTCCATGACAAAACTTTCACATCGGAAAAGAAAATCAGACAATAAGAAAGGATAAAAACGCATGGACGATAAAAGTACTGTCTGCTAAGGATAGCAGAATGCTGATACTAAAAAAGAAAATTACTAAGAATATGCGTTAGCTT
Source organism: Vandiemenella viatica (assembly GCA_031002005.1). Taxonomy (NCBI): domain Eukaryota; kingdom Metazoa; phylum Arthropoda; class Insecta; order Orthoptera; family Morabidae; genus Vandiemenella; species Vandiemenella viatica. The sequence continues at coordinate 149,827,900 of JARYHS010009186.1, forward strand.
ACAAACAAGTATCATCCATTTTCTCATACAGGTTATAAATATTCATACCCTCCATTACGTGAAGCAATTAACATATGTCACCTGTGTAATATTAATGATAAAAAGTGTCCACGCATTTCATTGCCTTCCGGCTATTTTACACTTAATTGAATTAATTAACGAACCGTAATAAAAATTTCATATCACGAAAACCATTAGGTTATTAAATAATGATTATGTGATGGAAATAATATAGCAGTTTCAATTCACATTGCCTTTTATAGCGGCATTTTTTTAATTGGAAGTGTTATGTAAGGGGCCATTAACGGGCGTTTATCACATTTTAAGTACTGTATATCCAAAAGAAAGCTGTAAAGATTAATAAAAAGTGTCATAAGTAGTTCCTGTAATTGTGTAGGTTCGAAATGAATTAGCACATATTTACGATACGTCAAACTAGGATGAAAAGTTTTCTCTTAAGTGAAACCTTTAAGCTTGTTAGTTAGGTAGAGACTAACGCTATTTACTGTGGTCATTCAATATTTTTAACAAATTTTTAAGCTGCATAAGAAAGGAGGTGTCTGCTCTACCAACATGAAAGGTTTTATAAATATCTGTCGTCTTATTGTGCTTGTCGAACATTTATTTCTGAAGAAAAATCATCATAATATTTGAGCATGCAGGGTTTGTGCTCCTCTGAATGAAGAATGGTAGGCTTTGGTCCACTAAGTTTCTTCTCCTATTCTTTATTCGCTACATGCCGAGTAACCAATGGATATTAAAACATGGTAAAAACATCCTTAGGCCTTGCTAGTATTTCTGCATAAGGGAAGTGCCTAGTGATTAATAGGAAGACAGTTCCAACATTTGTCTTAATAACTGCCAAAATGGTCTGACAAAAATTAATTATCGGGCGGTATAACCTGAAAACGCTCTTCTATGCCTTCAGAACTATTCCACTGCTGCATCTAAACCAGTCAGCTATTATACAGGTTGGAATGGATTTCTATTTTTGTTAACGCTACAACTTAGGAAATTCGTCGAAGGAAGAAAGTAATGTTCCAAAATGGTGACCTAATCAAACCTTACCTAATTACTCTGTTACATAATTCTGACGTTCTGGTAATTGCGTTGTATTTTTTTCCTTCGATATGAACATTGATTTCTGGGAATCATAGGCGCAAATCTCAGAAGCGATATTAAGCTACACGGAATGATTTTAATTGGAGATATAAAACGTAGTGGGCTGAAGTAACTGGTGGTTCCTTTCCGACACATGTCGATGTTAATTTACCTCATCGGTGGTACTGTGGATAATCACCTGGTTGCTAGAATCTAGCAAGTTAGGGTAACTTGGCTTCTGGTGATGTAATGTTAATACCCCCACTCTGGCCTCGCATTCGGAAGGACGCCGTTTCGAATCCCCATCCGGCTATTCCGATTTGGGTTTTCCATGGTCTCCCCAAATCTCTCTAGACGAATGCCAGGATGGTTGATTTAAAAAGACATCGACCGAATTCCTTTCAGCTCTAAGCCCTTAGTCTTTTCCCGCCTCTGATGACCTAGGCCTAAAAACATTCTAAAAAAATTGTCTTAAGACTGGTGGAAGAACAAAGGAAATTGACGGTTCTCAGTAAAGAAATCGCGCGGAGGGATTATTCGATTATAAACTTCGCTACAATTGCCTGTTCTTTGATCGGTATTGTCATATGGTTAAACAAATGGATGCTTTTCAAACACAAAGAACACAGCGGCATCTAAACAATAGACAATTGTATTCTTAAAAAAGTGTGTTCTAGCAGTATAATCTAAATTTCACTTATTCGACGTATCGTGTATACACACACAAAATAGAAGAAAAACAAGATGACTTGGGTGGATTGGATTTTCATATTTTTATATTTTAACTGCAGTTTTGGTGACCCGGTAATAATTTAGTTGATTCTAATGATGGTAAATATCTTCTTCTATATTCTGCTCATCCGTTAATTTCTTTATCTCTATTAATATTCTTTCTGTTTTCATGCTAGTACTAAGCAGCATTTAGAATTGTAAAAGGCGTCATCTACTACCATTCTATATGCTTTCGATTGCTTCTTATAAAAAACTACATTTCTATATGTAATCGTGACAGGCTTTCTTTTAATCGGTACCTGATCTTTCCACGCTATATTCCATAATTTTACTCTTCTGATTCTACTCTGAATGGTTCATACGTTTCTAGTTGACTTCCTTATTGTTATCAAATGCGATGGAACCCATGCCTTTAAAAATATTCATGCAATTTTAGTTTTGAACTACACGAATTTTAACATAGATTTTTTTAATAGTTAAAATAAGTTGATCAGCATTCCCTCCACAATTTATTCCACCACCTGATTCCCTTAGTTAGAAATACAAACTTTCCCACTGTCTTATGCCTGAAATAAAGTTATAACACTCCCTTCACCAGCCTCTTTTCTTCCAGTGACTGCCACTGCCACGTCAGTTGCTGATTGTGTTCTACAGTAATTATTGCAAACAAATCTGTTTTGTTCCTCTTGCAGCTCTTGCTTTTGGTAGCGTTAAAGCTACCCTCATAGTTCAATTTTTCAGTCTCTTACTCAGTGAATTCCATTCTGTCTTGTGTTTCCGAGTGAATGCCTCTCTGTCCACAAATTTCCTCATTTTTATTTGTCGATAATATCATTTTTGATAGTGCCAACCAAATATTTAAAACCTATTTTATTTTCAGTCTCATCTGAAAGTCCTGCTGTAACTTCTGCTGTTGTCTTTTGGTTAATATCCTGTGCTGGAGATCTTACATGTATTAAAGCTTCTAAACTAAATTTGCATGCTACAAGTATATGACTCTTAAGTTAAATTACATACCACTATTTATATTTTCCAATTGAGTAAAAAATTACGATACGCAGTTTGGTATTTGAAGATGTTAAATTTCCTCGCTAACATAAATACTGTATTTATTCTGTGGAAACTAACAAGATGCATAATTGCTACACTCTAACGCGTCGCAACTTTCCTACGTGTTGTTTAAACGATTCTGGAGATCAGGTTTGATATTGTACAAGCATATTAGTGTTTCTGTTCTTGTAATGTCGGAGAAGATTAAATAAGTAGGATACGATTTAGGATAAAATGGTGGATAACGCAATTAAGTAATTCCAACACTTTTAAGTTTTATGTTCAAGGGCGCCGACTTTTAGAAAATCTCATGGGTGCTCATGCTAATTTGATTACTTGTTCTTTTAATAAAGAACTGGCGAAATGTGAGAACCGATTTTGACGGAACTTTCGGTGACGGGCTGCTGATTTAGCAGGAAGTAAGGCTACTTTTTAAAATGGAAAAATTTCAGTGTAAAAAAAAATCCAAACCTTCAAAATTCTTGAGAAAGACGCACAGTGTCGCAGCACACACACACTTAAGTTGTCGATCGTTTTGCCTGAACAGTCTCAAGATGTAATGCAAGACGGATCTCGGATGAGTCCACAGACGTTTCGTTTGTTACTTCATTTTATTGCAAGTTGCGAAATGTAAATATGGCTGATATACAGAAATTAGTTGTTCATGGGCTATTGCTTTGATAACAAGAAAGAAAAATAGCAGAAATAAAGAGAAATGGTCAAAACAGTGGTTACTAAGGACAACAGAATTTAGTCACGTTAATGTTGAAATGAATTGAAGCTTGAACCTGAAAACTGGATTAGTTATGTTTGCGTGAACGAAGAAATCTACTTCACGTATTAAAAAAACAAGACATTAGAATAATATCCCATGAAAGTTTAGTGCTACATTGCGTTTTAAAAAATAGCAAGAGGTAGATATTACGAAGCTATAAAATTTGTTTTTCTATATTATCCCATGCTTTGGGGGAAATTACACCAGACACTTGTCCTGCTAATTATTAAGCATGACAAAAATATAAACCAGCATCTCAAAATACCATAAATTTGACTTTTATATGTCTTCGGTACCACATCCAGATTTACGTACAGGATTCATTATTATTTTTTTTTTCTGTGCCTTCCGAAAACAAGATCTTAATGAATTCACTTTTTTATAACTGTTCCTTTATTTGCCTGCAGAACAACTTCTCCCAATTTATTAATAAGAATATCATATGCGGCGCTTTTTTCTGCTTGTTTAAATAATTTTGCTTTTCATTTTGTCCATAAAAATTAATAAATTCAGTGAGAAATTCGCGCGAAATTAGTCTAATATCAGTGAAATTCTACTGAAAAAACGTAATAAACATGAAAATACTGCAACAATGCCTTGTGCCAGCCTGTAGCAGCTGTCTGCTCGGAGGGGAAGGCAACGGTAGGGTTGTCAAGGTGAGGAGCGGGGCGAAGGGAACCTGATCTTGAGCTGCCAATTCAGAGCAATATAGTAATACTAATAAATATAGTGGATAAATAACTATTGATTTTTGAACTCAGAACTCAGAATTTTATTATTGCATTTGATTTGTGTCTCAATGATCGCTATCGTGAACTAAGTCTTTGTTACAATTATTAATTAATATACAGAGGAGAAGAAAAAAAAGACGGGTAAAAACTGCTAGACTGAACAATAAGGAACTGATACCTATCATCATATATATTATTTCTATAAGGTATTTTTTTGTCACAAGCCTGTATCTTCCTTCATACTTAACCGAAATCAATGAATGAGGTGTCATTTTAAAACTTATGGTCCCCACTTTGGGCACATCACATTATAAGAAAGGAATTTTCGGAATTCGACCATTAAAGGGCAAAAATGTCAATATTTCTAAAATGCTGTTTTCTGTGTTACGAGTCATTTATCTCCCTGGATATCGATCTGAAATCGTTTAATGAAGTATCATTTTAAAGATTAAGATTTCCGCTTTAGTGACGTCATATATTAAGACAGAAATTTTTCGGAATTCGACCCTTAAAGGGCAAAAGGATCAATATTTTTGCAATTCGTTATTGTGTCACGAGCGATTTATCTCCCTTAATATCTAACCGATATATATAAATGAGGCATCATATTAAAGACTAAGGTCTCCGCCGTGGAAGCACTATATTTTAAGAAAGGAATTTTCGTAATTCGACCCTTAAAGCGCAAAAATGTTAATTTTTCTAAAGTGCGTTTTTTGTATCTCGAGCCATTTATCTCCCTGGATATCTAACCAAAATCGATAAATGAAGTAGGATTATAAGGAGTAATGTCTCAGCTTTGTGAAATCATATTTTAAGACAGAATGTATTTGGAATCCAGCCCTTAAAGGGAAAAAGTATAAATTTTTCTAAAACGCATTTTTGCGTCACGGGCGATTTATCTCCCTTAATATCTAACCGATATAGATAAATGAGGTATGATATTAAAGAATAAGGTCTCCGCCATGGTAAAATTATATTTTTAAGAAAGGAATTTTTCGTAATTCGATCCTTAAAGGTCAAAAATGTTAATTTTTCTAAAAATTTTTTTTGTATCTCGAGCCATTTATCTCCCTGGATATCTAACAAAAATCTATAAATGAAGTAGGATTATAAGGAGTAATGTCTCAGCTTTGTGAAATCATATTTTAAGAAATAATTGTTTTTGAATTCAACCATTAAAGGGAAAAAGTATAAATTTTTCGATAACGCATTTTTGTATCACGATCGATTTATCTCCCTGATTATATAACCGATATAGATAAATGAGGTATCATATTAAATAATAAGGTCTCCGCCATGGTAACATTATATTTTAAGAAAGGAGTTTTTCGTAATTCGACCCTTAAAGGGCAAAAATGTTAATTTTTCTAAAATTAATTTTTTGTGTCTTAAGCAATTTATCTCATTGGATATCTAACCAAAATCGAAAAATCAAGTAAGATTATGAGGAGTGATGTCTCAGATTTGGTGACATCATATTTTAAGAAAGAATGTTTTTGGAATTCAACCCTTAAATGGAAAAAGTATAAATGCTTCTGTAACGCATTTTTGTGTCACGTGCCATTTATCTCACTTGATATCCAACCGA
>JARYHS010009186.1:149834876-150013530 GCA_031002005.1 Vandiemenella viatica
CTATTCTTGCTTTTCCTCTTTAGTCAAGTATCCTCCAACCACTGAACACACCAAAAAATTTTCTACGAAAGTGTATAATCCTCGAGGCCACTGACTCTGGGAAAAATGATTCAGCGAGCAGCAACAGCCAAAGAAATGGTCTCTGCAGTTCTGCAATAGAAATAAATACATATTATCTTACGGTTATTAAGATTTCTTAATGCAATTGTATTTATAAAAACAGATACGTTAATTTCAGCAACAACTTGTTATAAAGAAATTTTTCTCTTATTTGAAGCACTTTCTTTTCAGTAAACTAATTTACTTTAATGTGAAATAAAAACGAAATTTTCCTATTGCGGAAAGTTACAGGTGTATATTCATTTTTTTTTTTTTTTTTTTTTTTTTTAAATACTGTCTGATAATACTTGAGTTATACAGGTAACGTCAATGAAGACAATTATTTGGAGCTGAAATTTTACCATCCATAAACAGATTTAATATGAAATCTGAATTAGAAAAAACTATGGTTTTGTCAGAAAGATTTAAATTTAGATTAAGCCCAAATTAAGCTCAGGCGATAGTGCGTCTGAAAACAGCCCAAACGAACGTGGTTCAGTTCCCGATGAAGCCGAAGATTTCTATTCAAAACTGTGTGTCCGTGACAGCTCCCCAGGCCAACCAACCTGCTATCCAATGAATACAGTGGAGGAAAAACTGCGGAAAGGTAAGAACGGCCGGAGCGTGGCGTTGGCCTTCTACACTTCCTTTCTAGTGACGAAAAGATTATACTGGGAATGCGGAACTCTACCTTCGCGAATCCCGCGGGAATCGTCAGGAGCCACAGAAACCCAATTGACCTCTACTTTTTCCTTTTACAGGCTTCTCATCTTATTTCATGCTACCGCTTCTTCGAAAAAGTTATACCAATTTACCGAATGCGTCTGATAGTATTCATGAACATTCTGTCTCTTTATTCTCTAGAACAGGGGTGGCCAACCCAAATGACATTGCGGGCCACTTTGAAAATGCATCATAACTCCGCGGGCCGCATATAAAATCATATATACCCATATTAGATTTATAGCCACTACATACATTTTTTGGGTGAAAAATTGAATCATAATGAGTTATTATTATTGTGTTTCCTATTATTCTAACATGTAGACATAGATAATATAATAATAATGATACTCATAATTTCGACAGGTAATTTTTGAATATATGGATGCACAAATAATGTATTTTTTAATACATTGGTTTTCACTACTTTGGGCATTATAAAATAAATATATTTTGTACAAGTGTGATTAATCTCGCGGGCCAGGAAAATGTTCAAGGCGGGCCGCGAGTTGGCTACCCCTGCTTTAAAAGATTCAATTAAAGCACTATTTGACTCTAGGAATACGCTTTTAATTCAATTCGAAAAAATTTCTGCGAATTGACGCATAGTGTACTAAAAAAAGATAAAATCGGGTGACACATTTTAACAGTCACAAAGAGGATAAAGAATAGGGAGGAAGGGATCAGGCGTCATGTTTCCAGTTTATTCCTATCGACAGTAATGTGAAACAGTTATGGTCTTTGGAAAGAAACCTCAGGAAAAATTTCAATGTCGTCTTTTTAACATATTTTTCTTATAAAAAGAAGAAATACGGTAGTCGGTAATAATAAATGATTGATTTTGGCCTGTTTTTCTACTGATTCACTGATTAGAAACAGGTCACTGATTATAAATATGTCGCTCACCTAACAAATCTTACAGTTAAGTCGACATGCTACCTGATTTCAAGAACTCCCAGCACATTAGTTGCTACCTCAAATATCATATTTGTTGACAAAATAAAAGAGCATCTTAAATTATATAATTTTTCCAGATATCAGGAGCCAGAATGTACGAATTAATTAAATCATTGGTGTGAACTAATTCGTTACCAGATTCCATTTGCCTGTCGATCACACCAATGGCATTTAATTTCATTTTTATAATTACGTTAAAATTTGTTGATTTCAGTTATTTACTTTAGCTAATACGCTTCATATTTGAAATCTGAGAGAAAATAATAAATCTACCACAGAGATAAAAAATGAGCGCATTAAATTACACTGACGTGACAAAACATTATGACCGACAGTTTAAGTGTGTTGTTCCACTTTTGGAACGCAATATTGCTACGATTTGGTAAGGCATGTGTGCGACAAGTCTTTGGTAGATATTTGGATCCATTTGGCACCAGATGTCTACCACAGGTCACGCAATTTCTTTAAATTCGGTGGTATGCGGTAGCGTCCCAGATATATTCTCTGGAATGAAATCAGGTGAATTTGGTGTCAAAGGCCAATCTGAGTTCACAATAATTCTCCTCAAACAACTGCACAACCATTTTTGCCTGGTTACTAATATCAGCCAGTTCAATTATTTTCTGATGTGGCCTCTTAAGGTCATGATTGCACATATAACTTGAGCAGGTCGCACGCTCTTGGGCGATCTTCAGCATCCAGAAAATTTAACCTTAATGTCACTCATCATGAACTCTTCACGGTGAAGCCTAATCACCACGCCTGCTTCAATGATGGATTGGTGATAATCCAGCACTGATATGCTCGCCGACCCAACTTGTGCCTGATTATATACGCATAAATCGGCATTACCAAGTTTCTCCCTTCTCTCATCCACTCACCATCTCCGTTATGATGCCATCGCTGTTGTGGAAGACATGAAACATGAAAGCTCAGTACACAGTTGTCATGATGTCTTGTATCATTACTACAGGACCCGTGGAATCCCAAGTGACTGTTTTTAATAGCATACTACTCCCCCCCCTCCCACTACGCCCCCTCCTCCCACTACGCCCCCCTCCCACTACGCCCCCCTACCACTACGCCCCTCTCCCACTACGCCCCCCCTTCCACTATCCCCCCTCCCCCCATCCCGTGTTACTGTGCATGTTTCGAACAGCCGTTCGTCTGTAAGGTCCGAGGTCAACCATCGACCTGGTATTAAAAAAAAATCACCTGAGTCATCCTACCAGATGACCCGTTTCCATCGATCTACAGCCCAATCTCGATGATCTCCTGAAATCGTTGCTGACGATGTCGTTGGTAAACACCGAACCTCCTAGAGTCAATCTGCTGCAGGGCACCATGTTAAACAATGTGCTTTGAATGGTAAGCTCCAAAACACTTGTGCGTGCACCAGCATTGTGCTTTGCCACCATATCAGCAACAGATCACCCACTATCTTGCTTTATTGATCGGAAAAGATTCCGAACTCCACGTAGTGTGATGAGGGGTTGACGTCCACCACCTTGTCGTCTACACGTGGTTTCACTGTTCATCAACCACTTTCCATAAATGCTCACTACTGTGGCACGCGAACAAACGACCAGTTTCGCCGTTTCCGAGATGCTTGTTCCAAGGCCCCAGGTCATAACAGTTTGCCTTTGATAAAGCCTAATATGTCAGTGTATTTTCCAATTTTCAGCAACTATCGCACCGCTTACATACTTTGCTGACCACACCGGCAACGTCACCAGAGGGCAGTGGCGGATCTAGGATTTTTCCGAACCGGGGCAAAAACTTCACGCTGGAGACCCCCCCCCCCCCCCAAAGAAAACACCACACTCAGTTGGGTATTATTAAACTAACGTGATAAAAAAGACATAGTAAGAAATGAGTTCTTTTATTACTTGTATTATATATAATACACGCAATCAGAATACATAACGCACGAGCCAGACTGTACTCACAATTGCAGTCCTTAGGCCCTAGCAAAATTTGCACTGAATGTTACTACAACTTCACTGGTCGAGCTTTCATTTCCGCGAAAGACTCTATAACTTCATCAAAATTCGTCTCATAAGCTGTTCTGTTTTCGATTGATAAGATCGCGAGGCTCATTGTTGATCGCAGGTAGGTTTTTACGAATTTTAATTTACTAAAATTCCGCTCGCAGCTTGCGGACGTCGTTGGTAATGTGCAGTATATTCTCAGAACTATACGAATATTAGATTTCTCAGAACAAGATCTTATATCTTTTTGTCACTAATCAAGCACGACACTTTGCTTATTTTTACAAGAATTGTTTTTGTGGAAAATAGATAAACTCGATTCGATACTATGAACACGGTAGATTGCTTTTATAACAATAAGCACGTTTTCCCAACCAAAATGTTACAAACATTGCGATTATAATTTAAATATAATGTTATTATTCAATGTGCATTTTGTCAATAATATCGATAAAGTAAATCGTAAGTTCATTTAAAGAAGGAAAACAAAAAGAACGGTCGTCTTTGGCGAAAAATTTAAACATATTTCAAATAACTGACAAAACTAAGAAACAGTTGAAACTATCAAAGCCATAAATTCAAGTCATGCCCTTCCCAACGATACCAAATTCAATCATCTTAATTTATTTGATGTGAGAGACAAGGCGTGGGAAAAATTTTTCATTATTTTATGTTGTGGATTAAGCGCTAACAAAAACAGTAATGAGCCAGAAAGAAATAAGTTAACGTTATAATATATATCAGCGTTTCCAATCTGGTATGTGAAGATGGTGCAAGTTATCCGAAGGCAGAATTTTAAAAATTTGATTCTCTAAGGCATAAAAAAAAATGGATATCGTCTCGTCCTGCATAAGACTGTAAGCGAGAATAAGCTAGTAATCCAAACTTTCTAAAAACAATTAATATTTCAACTACCATAAAAAATCTGGCATTTTCAGGATATGGCTGCTTAACAGCCTATTCCCTAAATACGTTTTCGGAGAGCGACGTTTTATGAGTGCTTTATTGTAGGTATATGTCTTGAGAAACGGCGGTATATGCTAATAACAATTGATAAGTTTGGTTCCTAATATATACAGAGGTAAGAAATAAGGCACATATAAGTTAATGATCCGAATGTTTTTGACATTTCACTGGTCCTCGGATTGACAAAGGATGAGAAACGCTGAGATATTTGATAACGATAGATTCTTCCTTAGCTGTAGGTATTAAAACAAAACTGGGCTAATCACTCGAACGCAGCTGCAAGAATGCGAACATCAGATGGCAAAATTTATAAATCAACGAATATCTGGAGTTCCCGCTAACAATGATGGAATGAATTCCATTCCGTGAGTAGAGCTTTGTTTTAAGGCCGCTCTGTCACAGAACAATGAATTTTCCGTCCTTTCAAGTTGCCGCCTCGGTCGTGTACCACGGCGCTTTACCTAAAAAAAAAGGGTCGGCAGCACATGAATATTTCGCCCTGGCGCTTATGTGCCACCAACACACGATTTTGGCGCCCCCCTGAAGTTGTCATCCGGGGCAAGAGCCCCGTTAGCCCCCCTTAGATCCAGCACTGCCAGAGGGAATTGAGTCACTGTTATGATGTTTTGGCTCATCAGTGTAATTCTGTAGTCATCTGCTGTTACAGACGAGTGAAGTAAATTAGTGAACGCCATATAATAAATAATGGCAATTTATTTTTTAATAAAGTAAAACAGTAATTGTCTAAACGAAATAACTTTAAACAGCTTAAATTCCATACCCTCACCCTCTCCAATTAGATGTTAATGAAAACCCGAAAAAAAATTTCCTCCTTGTATATTCCTACGGCTGACTCAATATGAATTTGGTGACAGTAGTCATGACTAGAGCCCATCTCGTTTTCCGCGCTGTTCGTATACCATGACGGAATCCGACATTCCAAACAGGGTTTCCGGTGGTAGAGGAGTTTCTATCATTCGGGATTTCGCTGGCAGGATAACAGGTGGTGCATAGTTTCTAATCGTCTTGTTGTGTACCGAAGTCTTCAATTAAATCCCAAACTGACCCGTTATGCGTATGGAGTGACACTTTTGTTGGTGATTTGTATATATCGAATGAAATAGTTAAGTTTGTAGCTACCTTGGTGTCTTTCGTAATATAGCCACGAATGACCCGGTACCAGATTTCTCAATTTTATTTTTCTCATACACACACCATCATCATCATACACACATACGAGACAGTTACGGACATTTCATCTCCGGTGAAGGCAACGGATGACCATCCCTCGTTTCATTTCCAAGGAGTTGTTGCACAGGGGTGACACCCTCCATAATAAACACCTAATTAATAATTAATAATTATTAATAATTGCGGGAGGAAAATGAAAGATGATTTGGTTTGGTGACACAGAACAGCGTGAAATGACTCACTGAAAATTGGAGGAGCCTCGGATAGTAACGGTCATGGCTATGACGTCAAAGTCCGATATAGCTTTGCGGACGGCGTAAGAGCAGGGGCGACCTATATTAGGCAATATTGCCGAATAGTTTGCTGGCGGTCTGCGGCAACGCAATAATGCAACAAAACAATGCCCAGTCTGTCTGGAACAGAAGGAGTAGTGGGAACAGAAATCGTCATAATTCTACAAGCAGAGAAGGAGCAGAGCCGTAGTCAGGAGGGAATCTGCTTCAGTTGTATTTGACCACACGCTTCCAAATTTTATTATGATCGGAGGCCCTGTGCATCCATACACGTAATAATAGTAGATATCACCACGTACCTTGACATATATTCATTTTTGTATCTAAAATTGCTTACGTAACCAGTAGAAGATGTATTAATGTAATTCGTAGGGTGAATCTAGTCATTATACAATATGAAGACTTATGGTCTTAATACCTTTTCGCTGTATTAATACGTGTATTAATTTAACTGTCTTACTAACAAAAACATTTTACTATAAAAGGATGCAATTTTCATGATAAAATCTCATTCCGATTGAAATTAGACCATTATGGAATTCATTTTTTATATTAAGTGCATTCTCAACACAATGATCGTTACAGGAACATCATTTTACTGATATTAATAACTACGCATATCTAAGAACAAATGATGTGATTAACTCGCTGTAGTTCATAACACCAAAGTTTCCAATTAGAATCAGGTAACTTCTGTGATAATGCCAGTAGTTGAGCAGCTCTAGGCACATATTAGAAGAAGCGTTGTGATAAAAATAAATTTCTCCAGTACTCCCTGCAGCCAGTTGACCACAATTTCTTAATTACTAGCACTTGCTGAAATCGCATATCAAATGCATAACGTGCTAAGATGCTATCATTAACGTAATATTTTTTCAGTTGTGCTGTTCTTGCTTATTTTCATACGACATATGTACTATGCCTTGCGATGTAACTGACATCTGAACACTTTGGTTATACTGTGTATATATTAAGTTATGAAGATTTCAGAATAATTGCTGGATCCAAAAAAATGCCATTTTGGTTTTGTCTTCAGATTATTTCTACAAATCTACAAACAGCTTCACGCTATGGTGCTCTAATAAATAAAGAGAGAAAGACAGAACACATGACTGAAACGCAAGCAATAAAAAGGAATACACAAATGATTTTAAAATTCGAAGAACAAAGACAGCATGATTTAAAAGTTTAGTCAATCTCAACCTTCAGTTCACAAATTTTTCACAAGCATTATGCAAGATATTCTTAAAATAAGACGATAGTCACTCAATTTCAGTAACAAAAGTTAACATAAATTAAAAAACAAGAGCAAACAGTTTAAAATTGTGCTTCAATGTACTATTATATCAAGATCCCTTTAATAAAATTCGCTGAAGTATTTGTGTGGACCACATCGATAGAATAAATAGAAATAATGGCAACTAACTACACAATTTTGAAAGGCTTAGATTTAAAACAGCGGTTGGTTTATAAATCACATAACAGAGAAAAAAACTTCCATTGCATTTGTAAATTCTTATCAGGAGTGTACGAAATCTCATTTTCATTTCTTTAATCCCCAATATAGCATTTAAACGGTACACCGTAAAGACACAGAGTTTAAACTAAGGCATATCATCATTAATTTTAGCAGTTATTCTAAGACATGAATATTACAGCATGCAACAGACATAAGTAGATGATACTTTAGCCACTAAACAATACCTTCGGTTTCTCATAACAGACCACGTTTTCCAGTCTTCATATCGTGAATTTCCTTTCGTCTCTTCAAAAATTCTTCTTTTTGTCTTGTTTGTTGTTTGTAACAGTACTCGTAAATGGAAAATGAAACATGATTAATTTTGAAACCAAAAAGAAACCTATTATTCCTTTTGAAATCTTATTTCTTGATGTAACACGATAATATTTTTCTTTGCTACGTATCACTTCGTTCAAATCTACTATTTTAATACCGTACATTTCTTTTTAAACCATGAAGAATGCATTTAAAAGCAAAATTTCAGAAATATTTTGGAATTGCCTTAAATAACTTTAGGTGAACGAAACAACCATAAAAAGGTTAGGAAAACGAGTTGACTTGGTATTGGCCCGAAGCTATTTCGTTAATTAAGATGCATATGTATTGCATGCGCAGAGTTTGTTAAAAAAAAATATCCAGAGTCACTTTTTCCCAGCCCGACCACTCTGCCAGGGGGAACAAAATCCTCCAAAATGTGTCCATGGGAATTCGATCCCATTAGTGGCGGTTCGCTGGAGCGGTGAGCACACGCTGGAGACTAATTAGTGACCATGACGTAATCCGGTTTGAAAGGAAAATCCCTCCTAACTAATTCCATCCGGCCCATCCATCTTGGAAGTTTAAATTGGATTACAGGTATCAGGCTCCGGGGCGCTGTTCTTTCAGTATGTTCACCGGGTTGCCGGCTATCCAGGCGAACCCCTCTGCCACGCAAATGCTTCATCTGATGACATCTGTCTGTGGAAGATTTGTGTTCAAGAAAACAATACGGATAAAGTGCGTAGAAGGTTTTTGTAGCAATATGTCTTTTGGTAACTTCAACGCACTCCGTCCTGTCAACTGCTGCTGTCAAAGTCTTCTTACAAGTGCACAAATTCTTTGTCTATTGCGAAAAACATTGTAATACTTCCATAAACTTTTAGTCGAGTAGAACATACCTAGCGGTATTTACTTTTATTTTACTTGTGTAGTCTTTTCGTTATTTTCTTCCCAGTGTGGGTTTAGAAACAGGAACTCAGCACTTCTCCACAAGAAATATTTTATACTGAATAGAAATAATATCCGTGATACGGAATATATAAATGCTATGATACACTCGATACAGACAAAAACTGCATTCAAATTACCTCAAAATTATTGAAAAATAAATAAATCAAAACCTTATTTGGTGTACGATATTTGTATATTTCGGCGTGTCGCTTCTTTTATTACTCAGCACATTAATCTTCATAACTAATTTTCAGATTTATCTTTATCATATCCAAAGCTTCCTGTTGGACAATAAATTCAGTTAAACCCCTTTCATGTATGTGTTCCTTTCTCTCGTTTTATCCTTCTACCCACTCAGATCATCAAATAGAACAATTAACATAAAATTAGTGTTATATTAGTCGCAAGATTCCCGTCAATCTTACAAAAACTTTACACTCTTCTGTTAAACCACAATAATTTCAATTTTGGAACAAACTATTCAAAGTCTCTCAAAACTTTTAGTATATCATATAAAGTAGGAATAGAATATTTGTAATTACTGGATCAAGCTACAAACTGGTCACATAAATTTCTTCATAAAATGCAGATCAGAAAACAATATAATAAAAGCATGTATCACCATATTTAAAAGTGGTACTTCTTTCAGTTTTCTCCTCTTTGCACCACAATTATAATTTTACTTTTTAGAAGAGCCGTCATTTGTAAAATTCTCAACTATTTTATCCATATAACTTTACTACTATTGGGATCAGTGAATTTAGTTCATATCCGCTTACCTGTTGACAAAACCACATCTCTGGTACTAACAATCATTAAACTTGAATTAATCATTAGTACCTTTACCTGGTTTCAATTTTTCCCTCGACATTTTAATTACACTTGATTGTTCTTTACGTTTCCTTCAGCATCTGTGCCACAGTATAAAACACTAAATGTGTTCATACTAGTCTCTGAATAATAGATAAGAGTAATAACGTTAGGTACGAATATAATCAGAATGACATTTGATTTCTGATGGTAAACTACCACAGTTTATACGGAAATTAATGCACACGACTAAGTCATTAATGAACTGAATTTTGTTTAACTTACATATTTGTTTATTTATTTTCAAAATAGCTATAAGTGGAATTGGATATTTGTAGTCGCTACGTATTATTTTAATATCAGTACCTGGGTGACCGATCTTCGCTCGGTATCTTTCGATTTCTGTTCAATATCCAAGATTTTGATTAAAGTAAAAGGCTTGAAGGCTTCCTAGGCGTTTTGAGGTGCACAGTTAACCAAATAGAAGCTTAACTAACATCAGTAGGCTTACTGGTACCTGAAACTTCTACGTAATGAGGTTAGAGCCGTTTTCAAGAAACCAAATACAAAAATTGCTCCTTTATTTTTTTAAATCGTGTTAAAAACTTGAATAGCAAAACGTTATCTACATATGAAATTTCATCCAAATCGCTAGATCCATTTGCGAGACCGCCTCATAAATTGCTTTCAAAGAAAAATGCTATTATTATGTTAAACAGAAATCTTAATGCCAGTCAGGGATTAATTAATGTTGCGAGATTTGTGTTAATTCAGGGCATTCTACGAAAATCCTTGATGATGGATTCTTATGTAACTGGACGAGACAAATCGAAAATAAAGAATTTATTTTTCTGATACCTCAAGTGAAGAGGTTAGGATTAGATCCGGCCTCGACCAAAAAAGAAATCCACCAAAAGCACTATGCCTATACGGTGGAAATGTACTTTCAATGTTTTATTTTGTTCCTAATGGTTGTTGTTAGGTTGAAATACAGCATGGACCAGGAGAAACGTCGCCAAAAGCACAAGGAACTATACCTATTACTGATTTTTGACATGCTATACCTCGTAAACCAACGAGATATCAAGAACATTTATTCTTTATTTTCGATATGTTTCATCATCAGATTGTGACGTCACGGTAATGATAGAACATCATCAGTTCTAAATTCATTCACTCCGATAAAACTATGCTCATACCTCGCGTGGTAGTATTTAATGACAAACTAACAACCACTTTTTACGATCAAAAAGTAAACGATGATTACTTTATAACTTGTACCGGTAATATTATTTTCAAAGAAGTTTATCACCTCTGACAAAACCAATCATAATTTTTTAATTATCTTCCTTTTTAAATGTTTTACAATTAAACTTGTATTGTTACTATTTCCACGCTTCAGCCAGTATACAAGAACTGTTCGTTTAAATATTCTTTGAAATCAGAGAGAATCTATTTGTAGGCTTTCTGGTACCTGAGTTGTCTACGAGATGGCGCTAGTGCCGTTTTCGACATATCTAGTGAAAAAATTGTTCGTATTTTGGAAACTCGCTTTTTTGTAAGGAAGACAACTATTTAGGTAATTTTAAAAGTCAAAACATTATCTAAGTATCAAATTTCATCCAAATCGTCGTAGCCGTTTCCGAGATCCGAAATATATATATATATACAAGAATTGCTCGTTTAAAGATATAAGATAACTTTACAGTAATTTGATCTATAACCGTTAACTTCTACCCAACAATAAAGTCGACAGTATAGAAAGTGCAGTATTTTAAAGTTTCTAAAAAATAAAGAAATCAGTTTCTATATTGGAAACTAGGTATCTTTATTGAAGCAGAATAACAGCAAATACTAATTTGTTGCTTACATAATAATCACAGACAAAAATGATTTCTTACACCATATCCTGGCCTAACCTTAATATTAATATCAACTTATATCTCGCGGAATACTGCCTTCTTTGCTTTAAGCCGAATCATCATGAAGGCCAGTATCCATGCCAACACATCCAAAATATATTCATTTTCAACATGATTAACAAGTGGGTACAGACCACAACAATAACGGAGCTCACCAAAATACATACTTATATTAGATATTTTATATTTGAATTTTTCTTTTCTTTTCATTAACTGTTCTATTCGTACACCAAGAAGACATCATTTGTATTAGGAAAAGTAATTTTGAAATTCTAAGTTCTCTTATTCATTAAATCGATGGAAGTTTATAACTGCCCCCGTACAAGATTGTTTATAAAAGTTATGACCGACAGATGACAGAAACAAATAAACAAATCCAAAAATTATTCACAGCGACCGTGTTTTACTATTTAAATACATAAAGTCAAATTTTCGCATTGCCAAACGAAGCGATTGCGTTAAATATAAACATTTTCGACAAGTATCGTTTATAAATTATTGATACAATTCCGAAACGTTATTGTAAAAAGAAGTTCACTCTGGAATGAATCGCAACTGCAAGAAGCCAAATGATGATATCTACAGGTCAGTCTACAGAGTGCGGAGCGTAAACATTAAGCACCACAGCCCTCACAACCAACCCCGTTATTCCTGGGTATGACGGTCAGTGTATCTTTGAAATATGCAACACGTGTGAGGAAACAGCCGAGCGCCCGGAGCTGCTGGTAAAAAATTTGTTAGCAGACTTCGCCATGTGTGAGAGCTAAATTCAGGCACTGGCAAATGTCAAACACGATTAACTAATTCAAGCGTTAGGAGCCTACTGGAAAACTCATGGTGTTTTATTGAACACTCTTCCCGTCAAAAACAACATACAGTAGCAGCAGTGTGAAAACGTTTTATATCCGATCCACTTCTTTCATTTCATTCTTTAATCGCTGGAAGAATGTACTTTCCATTCCATATCAAAAAAAGTCTTATTTTTTCTCCAAATCACATTAAAACAGAAAAACTTTTACAAATGGATGTAACATAAATATTGAATGATCAGCCATTGGTGTTTCTAAGATTTCAAACATTATTGTCAACAACACACGTGACTGGTTTATTGAAGTAGGGTTTTCTCTTCAAGGAGATTATATTTCTCATTGTTCTTTCATCATTACTGCAAACTTACTACGGTGACGTAATTTTATTTCACTGACATGAAATTTTGTTTACTAACCCAAAAATAAATGTTAGATTGAACACGAAGTCCGAGATTTATAAATATTCAAAACTTGACATGGAATTTGCAACTGTATTACCGATAAAATAAACTGTCGTGAACAAGAGACAGTATAAAGCAGTATTACTGATTCATGGAATTTCTTCAAATAATTTCCATTGCTAGTCACATAGTGCCAGTTTCACTGACGTTTCAGTATCTACCATACCAGATGCATACTCAAAACGACTAGTATCAGGCATCCATCAATCCTACGTTGTCAAATGTGACAAATCTATTTATTTGTAAAAAAAAGTTAGGAAGAAATTTGGTCCGACAGTTTGGGCTGAATTTGCGAACTTGAATTATTCAAGAAATAGTAATTATTATTACGATGGTAGTTGATGCAACATTAGCGGGATTTCAGACGACTATTCTACTCATCCACAAGGCTATAATGGCAGAAACTCTGAAGTAATCTGAAAGAAAACTATCATTTAAGCCTGCTGCTTAAGACACAGTTCAGTTTGCTGCGGATTACACTCATATCGTTCTGTATCCGGAATTTTAAGTGAAGTGCGAACAACAGAACGATCATATCTTACTTCGTTTAGACATATCAAGCTTCTAAATTGGTATAGGTGGGTATGCAATGACTAATAGAACTACAGTTCACTCAAATTTCAAGGATTTTATAGGGATTTCGAGAAATTTACACCCCGTGGTCCCAGGAGTAAACTAAAGTATTTTTGTGTGACGTCAAAAAGCTGATAAATTATAACTGTCATCAAATTAATATTTATTTCAATATAAGTTATTTCTCTTAGTAGAAACGTTTTAAGCAATAATTACCACATTCATATTATTATTCTGAATTACAATGAAATTATTGTAACTGAAAACTATGCTCAATTCTGACAGACTCGGTGGTTCGGATTCGATGTAAAACTCTAGGTTCCCGGCCCAGGTAGTATCAATGGGTTAATTCAGATTGCTGCGTTTGAGGGGGTTGAGCAACCAATAAGAGATTCTGTCCCTAGGTAACTAAGACATCACTATTGTTATATCGCTCTGGCCTCGCATTTGGGAGGACACCTTTTCGAATCCCCGTCCGGGCATTCAGATGCGGGTTTTTCATGGTTTCCCCAAATCACTACAGGCGAATGCCGGGATGCTTCCTTCAAAAAGACCATTTCCAAATACCTTCCCGTTCCTTGCCCCAATCTCGTCCTCCCTCTAATGACATCGACGTCGACGAGGTGTAAAGACATAAGTAAAAAAAAAGATTGTTACTTCGTTACAGTTAATCTAAAAATTTATCTACCTCCGCCAGCGGAGCCGTAGAAAAGGGTTATTGTTAGAAAGATGCTCACTTAGTAACGCTTTCATGCGAACGTTTATGTATACTTCTCTTTTTTATTCTGACGAATAATCATTATTATCAGTCATTAAACTGATTTTGTGAGTCGTGACGCCATTTTGTTATATTTCTCCTGCATTTGTAAAATTTTTGAGTATGCGTTGACTGCAAATAAAGATATGAAATCGTCCTTGTGAACAACTTAGATAGAAGACCTGACTTCACTTTTAACCGTAAATCATTATAATCCAACTGGATGAAGTTCAGTAACGGCTAGTTAACGAATAATTTCTTAAAACATAAATGAAAATCACTTCTTACTAGAGACTATAGTGCCTTATGAGTACTTGAAAATAGTGGAGTACTTTCTGAATAATTAAAAAAAAATCTATTCATCTGCCGTAGGAGAACCTATTACTCTGACGTGCCTAAAGTCATTAGAAACTTCCTAATATCGCCTGGACCACTCCTTTGCAAGGCGAAGTGCAGCAATCCAACCTGGCATTCACTCTACAAATTGTCGAAAGTCCTCCGGATAATTATTCAGTCACGCTTCCTCTACCGCCATCCATTAATGTTAATATGTTACCCGTGCAAGTCGTTCTGCACGAGCTGACCTTTGTATCAAATTCCGTTGAATTCATATCTGGATATCCAGGTCGTCAAAACATTTTCTGGAATTGTCCAGAATTTTCCTCAAATCAGTATTGGACAACTCTGGCCCGGTGACATGGCGCATTGCGTCATGAAAAAAATCATCCTTGTTTACAAACATGAAGGCCATGAATGGTTGCAAATGATCTGCAAGTAGATGAACCTAACAAATTCCAATCAACGGTAGGTTCTGTTTGATCAGAGGTAGTGATATGTCATTCGCGAGTGAACCAGCTCTTTTAAAAGAGCGAGTGAGCTGTTGCTCACTAAACGTGAACGGTAGTTCTTCCCGGAGGGCGTGAACCCTCTGTCGGCACGCAGTGCCCTTTGAACTAACTTCAATCGAGTGAGCGCCTCGACTTTGCCACTGTCCACCACGCATCCCCTGACTGTCGCCACCTCCATCCATGTTCTCTGTTACCCACCGCCACACCGTCCATTGTTAAACTGCTCTAAGAAATTTCACGGGGTTCCGATGGCTCCCGCCAATTGCCGTAGGACTCGCGGAGGTAGAGCGCCACAGTCCCTGGCCTACTTCCGCATTTATAATATTATTAGTACAGATCGCACACACACTAACTGCGAGAGAAACAATGTCTGAGCGATCAATATAGCGTAAAAAAGTGTACACCTACAGCATTGTTAAACCGCATGCGATTTTCCACGCACTGCACCCCGAAATTTGTGATATCTAGAGTTTAAATTGGAATCCGAACAACTGACCGTCCTGGCGTGGCTCACACGATCAAAAACAATTCTTAAAATTTTTTGCTTTCACCAGGACTTGAACCGCAGACCACGATCCAAACAATAGTGACCAATAGCATTAAGCACTGAGCTACCAAGTCACTATACTAGAAGGAATTACAGAGACTTACAAATCCAATGCGTCCGTCTATCACCGCTTCTGTAATTTTTCAAAATTACATGTCAATATTTGTTATTGATACAGAAAGAAGAATCCTATGTCCATCCTAATGCCAAATAATATCTCCTTGTAAAATTTCGTCACGATCGGATTAACCGTTTAGCCCAAGAAACATAACAAACAGGTAGACAGAGTTACTTTTGCATTTCTAATATTAGTATAGATAATACACGAAAAATTCAAGAAACTCGGTTATGTCATAAACATAAACACATATGGCGTGGAATAGACTGTAGCATAAAGAAATCGAAACACAAATCCATCCTCTGTTTGGTCACCCAACCTAGATAATCAAGTGTTGTGTCGATAAATTAAGATACCACCATCTGTTGAAAACTTATGGAACTAACAGATATAATAATAATTCCGTGTGGTCGCATTCCGCCCCTGTCGTAGCCACCTTAACCTAACCCGGAAATCCTACCTGATACAGGGGACCTACAGTTTAACCTGGAATCCGAACCACGGAAAAGTTCTAGCGTACTGCACTTTACACAGCAGGCTGTGCCAGAGGTGAAGGTTGGGTTAAGGGCTGTGAAAAATCCCCGCTGAGAGAGGGATTCGAACCGGAGACCCTGTGATCGCCAGTCAGACGCCTTAACCACTGAGCCCCCATACTGCTTAACTTATAACTATTTACAAACTGTTATCCTATGACAAACATTTAATAAACTTTTAAATCGCAATAATTAATATTGAGATCAATAATCTACATCTACATATATACTCTGCAATTCACAAAATTGTGGGTGGCAGAGGGTGCTCAGCACCAAAGCTAATCTCTTTGCTGTGCATTCCAATCCCTAATGGTACGAGGGAAAAAAGAATTCATATAAGAATCAGTCCGGCACCTTATTTCTCTAATTTTATCTTTCCTGTCCTTCCGACTCAAATAGGTTGGTGGATGAAGTATTTCACTACACTCATGAGTGAAAGTTGGAGTACGCATGTTTTCCAATAAGTTTAAACGAAACGTGTGTCGTCTATCTACCAGAGACTCCCAACCTAATCTACTAATCAGTTCTGTGACGCTTTCATAAGGACTGTAGCAAGCGGTCACGAATCGAGCGGCTCTTCTCTGTACTTTCTCTATACTTTCGATCAATCCCTTACGAAACGGGTCCCAAATGGCACAACAATAATCCAAATGTGGACGCACAAGAGATTTGTACGCTATCTCCTTTGTTTGTTCATTACAATTTTTCAAGATTCTACATATGAATCGCAGCCTAGAATTAGCTCTACCTACTAAAGAATTAATGTGTATGTCCCATTTCATGTTCCTTTGTACTGTTACTCCCAAATATTTAATAGAATCGACCATATCAATAACTGTATTGTTTAACTCGTATTTCTGAACAATCGGATTCTTTTTGTTAGTTATGCTCATTGTCTTGCACTTTTTACAGTTTAGAGTAAGTTGCCACTCAGCGCACCAAGCCAAAATAACATCCAGATCGCGCTGAATTTCTAAGCAATCGGCCAAAGTTCTCGAGATAAAAACTATCCTATCTTTTAAGTTAGACCAAATTTCATCAAAATCGGGTAAGTAGTTTCGGAGTTTATCTCGGACAAACATCGTGTCTCATGATTTTTATATATATATATAAAATATCGTACAGTACGAAGCTGCTAAATGTAAATCTCATCCGCCAAACAAAATATCTTTTGGCACTGACATTAAACACGTTATTTAAAATTTTTTATCTTATTGTAAAATATCTTCGTCAGCAAACAGTCTAATTATTCAAATCAACCACTTTACAAGTTAGCTAAATGACGAAGGCTCAGTCAAGATTTTGCTGTGCGTGTTCTGTAACTATCCAAACTTTTAGCATGTATATAAACTTGG
Organism: Vandiemenella viatica; assembly: GCA_031002005.1. NCBI lineage: Eukaryota > Metazoa > Arthropoda > Insecta > Orthoptera > Morabidae > Vandiemenella > Vandiemenella viatica. Next base: position 149,852,558 of record JARYHS010009186.1, read on the forward strand.
CTGAAACGCTCTAGATGTTGTAGAAAAGTAGATTTTTTTTAACTCTTTTCACTGTACGTTATTCAAAAAACACATGATGCGTGAATGGGCTATACAGATGATAGATCCAGTAGTATCTTAGTTGTTAATTGCAAATCCATGTTAATATCATACAGCCTCTAAGAATCAGGAAAAACAGAAGAAATATTTTATATCCGACATTGCAATCAATATTGAAGCAATGTTAAACTACAATATCCGATTGACCAAGCACTTACTGTGCCATCAGAGTTTTGTATCAAACAACAAATAGTATCCAGAGTTATATAGAAACCGCCACCCCGACTATTTTAAACAATATCTTACTTCATCGAAGACAAATTAACACTCAGATAATTTTACCTGTTCCACGGTGTACATTCCTTGTAAAATACACGTGGCAAAAATAAGCAATAAGTTCATTGTTAAGCAACTATCATATATATTTTCATTCAGCTTCAGGGCAAGCACAAAAACAGCCTGCAATCGTAGTTTACGAAAGCGGAATTATGCGCCTGGTTTTGATGTCGATTTAAATGCAGCAAGTCTACTACAGATTAATCATTAAAACTGTAATGTGTAAATGCAGTAAATAAATCGTGTTAGACAGTCAGTTCCACTGAATTGTAAATTTACTGATGACAACTCTACGCGAGAACGGAACAGTGTTCGTTATTCTTTTGAGTCCAGTGAAGAACCTTACCGTGCCTTCTCTGAGACAGCAGCTGGTTGAATGAAGTAAAGAAATTATCAACATCAATACCAATTTTCTTAGTCTCGAATAATTTAAAACTATACAGCATCCGGTGACCAAAAATAATATACCTATATAAATTCCGTCATTAATCTGCATATAAACAACATGTTATATTTAGAATCAATAAAATGAGCCAGTTCTCAACGAAAATTCCTCGTAATATTTGTCAAAATAGTGTGTAAATCTTTAAAATCAAATTGTTGTGGAGAAACTGAGTTCCAAGAGAAGTTAACACAATTCATGAACATAGTATTAAAAACTAAGCCACAATAACGAAAACATTTACGTTTGCAAAACCGCTGATACCTATGAAATCCTACCGGAATGAGTCAAGTGGTGTTGGGAACGCATGAAGCTTCCAAATGCAGCGTTAATGCCAACGCAAGCACTCCTGCCGCGGATCCAGTGTTTTCGGAAAAATCACAGTCCATTTAGGATCGCGTTAGTGTCAATAAACACAGCTAATGAGAATGCAGAAAGAACTAATGTTTACAGACAGCGTGAAGATATGTACAGTCTCGAAGCTTTAACCACCAGTTCAGCCGCATTTAATGTTAATAACTCACACACTGGAATTCAGCAGAAGCGAAAAATTATTTCAGTGAAGAGATTTAAAGAAATATCGCTCCACAAGTCTTAACGAGGCGTAAACACATCAAGAAATACGTATATCTCAAGGTTAATAGAGAGTTTAAACAGATCTTCCAACTTTGATGATCGATTCCTATTTATAAAATACCAGCAACAAGTAACGACAGCGAGAAACAATACTAGAAGACACAGAGAAAGAGCTCAAAACCCTTTATCCTCGTTCTTAGGAGACATGATTGAAGACTTCGTGGGTACTTTCCAATTATCTGTGTCACGCAGAGAATAAATGAAATTAAATTCATCAAAAAAAAAGAAAAACATTATTTGCATTTTGAAACGCCACAAAACCAAACGAATACTTCCAGCTTTAAATTCTTGACGCTAACTCACAAGACACCAAAATGACCTTCCCGGAAACATCCTGTTGGATAAAGAAGTAACGTCCCAAAGGTTATAAAGAAAATAATAAACCATTATTGAAATTTTTTGAAATCGTAGTTCAATTTGTACGGCAAGATTTCCGCACATGCACGTCTTGAAAATACTTGAACAGATCTAACAGGCTCTGGAGGCTCATCTATGCACACATAACAACAACCCATCATGAACAAGTACCGCATAGCCTGCTGTTGAGTAACCAGGAATAGATCTGCTTAGTAAGAACTATACTGATACATTTAGCTCCTTAAAGAAGTATTCATGTAAAAACTAAAACGAACAATGTTGATAGCCTTTTTTTTCCCGAGTAGGGAACGTGGTAGACATACTGAAATGTACAGTTTAACGTAACTTACCTTTGCACTAGAAGCAGTCCTTGAATTGTTAAATAGAGCAACAAGTAAGATTTTAGACCCACTCTTATGCTAAACACCACGACAGGACAACCGAGATGTTCATTAGCTGCTACCAGCACGAGTTTTCCGTTAGTTTAAAAACTAACAATCACACATTTTGCAAACAAAAAGTACACATATCTTACAGAACACACAATGTTTCACGTTTCGCAGAGAAATAGCAACACAGACTTTCTTCAGTAGATTAGGTCCATCGGGCCTAATAGACCTGATTAAACTTTGGATAGGAACCCTGTTCTTCCATCCGCCCCCCCCTTTTTTTTGTCATGATTCAAACAAGCCATCTACATGAATAAGTGGCCCGTGGTGGAGGGTTTGCAAAGCAGGAATGACGGCACAAAGCACTGTATTTCTCGACGTACTCTGAACCCGATGTGTATTTTGTGGGCTAGTGATGTGATACGGCAATCGTCACTTGACATCATTGATAACACTGGTCGTTAGTGGCAAGTCTGCCAAACTTCTGCGTCTCGGGACTCATTTATTTGTTGTTATCGTGAACCCATGAAACTTTTTGGGATCGTAGTATTGGTATAGTTATATTACTGCACACAAGCAATTTATGTGAAACATGTAGACAACGTAACATTCACAAAGACGGAAACATCAATCGATTCAGATTTCAGTAAACCAGTCTTCTGGATTAAGATTGGAATGCAGAAGCTATTGATACCATTAATACATTTTCATGTACTGTGTCACTCACAGCCTATCGAAACGTCTACCTCTTAGCAATGATATATATTAACAACTGTATCAGAACCCCAGAACATAAACGTTGCGGCATCTGTAATGACATAGAAGTCACCTTTCGTGTTTTGAAAAAAGCTGCGTTCTTTCCAAATATCGAAAATTTAAATCACTGAAAATATCATTTCGATTCAAGGTCTTAATCTGCGGTTGTTACACAAATAAAACCTCGCATTCTGAATAGAAAACGTAGTAAGATTTTATACTCCATTTTGAGTCTTACTACGGAGTGTGGTGTGTTAGTGGCAACGCTTGGCATCGCATTCGGTAGGACGCGACTTCGAATCCCCGTCCGGCTATTCAGAGTTAGGTTGTACAGGATGTCTCCAATCCAATGCCGGGATGGTTTCTTCAAAAGATCAATCGTTCGTCTAAGTGACTGAAGAAAACTGCCTAAAAACCGCAGTCAGGACGGCAAGTACGCGGGGGGCCAGGAGTCGAACCTGGACCCTCTGTAACTCTTCAATCCACTGTGGAGACCTCTTAACGCGCGCAACCTCTAGTGTGTTATTTATTCTTCCATTAATCTAGAACTGGTATGTCAGCAGATGAATAGACTGCATGTGTCTGAGCATCATAATTAAAAACAAAGCCAAATCAAAGTTATTTAAAAAATCAATTAACTTCTAGTATTGTCTGCACATATGAAATTCTTTCCGTCATCCAGGAAAATAACATATTGGAACATTTGATGTCGTTTACTCGCTCACTGGAAATACTTCCCTTTATATTCATTTGTTTCGCTAAGTGACAATAATCAACGCATATAGCTTCAAGTTAGTAGCAATTAAAGGAACGGAGTAGTGCGGACAAGCCAACAATGCAACATTTTAGTTAAAGTTTCATTATTAGACAACCATGAGAACTAGAAAATACAAATTCTCAGAAGTTGTTAGAAACATCTTTCGCCGTGTGTATGTATAATATCATTGAAGTATATAGAATGTTTCCATTTATATTCACATGGGAACAAAAAAAAAAAAAAGATTTGTTTTGAAAACATACTCCTAGTTATGTAGGCCTACCTTTTTTTTCTGATGTGATGTTGCTGTAACTAATTTAATAAAATTTCGATACAACTTGTGAAGCAAACTTATTGTTGATAAGAAACTGGTTTTTTAAGATTATGTAACTATTTTTAGGAAATATTTCAGGTGCTTATTATATTACAACGCACTAGCTATTGCTTTGATTATTTTCATTTTTCTTCACAAATAGCGATTTATAAGCTTCTTTAAGTGTAAAAAATTTCAAGTTAACTTCAAGTTGATTGAACATTCCGTTCCTGAGAAAACGGTACATAAGATAGAAAAATTCAAGTTTTGAGAAAAATCAAGTTAAAGTTCCAGTTAACAGTTATGAATACATGGAATATGGGTGTGGTGTCTGAGTGTAGGGTTAATGAAAATCGTCAATGACACCCCGAAGAAATGTTTTATGCCCAATAAATTATATATCATTCTAATCAGGAAAGTTTGTAGATTTTCGCTCAAAATACAAAAATTTCAATTTTTTTTTATACTTTCCACTGCCTTGTTCCCTTAACGTAAAAAGGTTATTTCTTTAACTCTGTGGTTCAACACCCTAGTTGTTCGCATAAAACGACAGTACTGGTGGATTTTATTAAGGGCAAGTGAACACACAATAGTCTTTCTCAGCAAATTCAGTGTTTAATATCTACAGTAAACAGTGAAAGCCATTTTTTCCATTCTTTAGCTGGAATATAAAAGCAATAAAGAGTGGTATCCCTTTGATCCGCGAATTCGTGTCCCATCATCAGGAGTCATTCAATTAGAATTAGTAGCGAACGTTTTACGCTGCTTGACGAGTCATTAATGGACAGGTGGCGCGAAAATTCACACATATTTTAACTTTTACCTAGACAAACAGTGTCTATTCTTGCTGTAAGTTTTCGTTGAAGGATGGCAGTTGACGTGTATAGTCTGGCAGGAACCTGAGAATACCGTCGGTCTCACATTCTGGCAACGGGAAGCTACAACAAGGACTTACTTGGATTGCTTTGCATCTATATCATGGCCTTGTGATTCGGGCTTTACCGAGATCAATCTGTTTACATTCATCTATTCCTGATGGTACGCATTTTCACAACCTGCTGTGTCCGCAGCATCTGTGGTTGCTTGTATACCCTGTATATCCTCTTATGCCACATCGTGATTTCTATGAGCATTATGAGACCACGATAGCACACGATGAGTTACAACGCAGTCAACTCGTAAGCTATCGGAATTTTAACCGATTCTGAAAGCTCATTATTCGAACCATATTATGTTTTGCAAACATTTAATAGGTATATATGTTCTTCATATATCGATTAAATCCCGCAGGTAATACTTATAAATACATCTAAAGTCACATGTCCATCATAATTAATTTGCTGCAATTATATTGATTCAACGTTGATCAGTAATCGTTGTACCATGTATGATAATTTCTCGTCACTAGGAAAAAATACTTCGCTTTTATAGCAGTTGTCACTTGTAGTTCCTTTAACTATTACTTCTGAAGAATATGATTACTAGAGTTTTTGCAGCGAACAGTGGCTTTTCTGATACATTGATTTACTTTAAAAAAATACAATTTTGACTTATGTTTCACAGGTAATGAATTAACACAACACTACATTTAAACATCGGGCTGTCGTACCCAACTGACAAGTACAGAAATGTAAAAATCATGTGTTTTAACTTAATAATAGTACAAAAATTACTTTTTCAAAAATTACTATCACCATTAAATCAACAGCTGCATAAACTATAAATTGTTTTCGTAAATGATCTGGAGGTGATATTATGAAATCCTCAGAATTTTGTGGAAAAGTATGTCATCGGTTCTGTAATAAATATTGAGTAAGGTCACTCTGTGTTTAAATGATGCAACATGGGTACTTGTTTGACAGTCCAATGCTTATTTGATATTTGAAACGTAATGCAATGATTTACACAAAGTGAAAATTTATGTAACATGTGTTAGGCGTATATCACATGAACCGAATTTGGTACTCAGCGAATGATTATAACTGATAAGAACACCGTACATTAGAATAATGTGCCTCAGACGTTGCGACATTACAATGCTATAAGCTAACAACCTGTTAAAGTGGATCTATGTTAAAGTATCGATAATCGATACCTATCGAAAGGTACATCGTTGTACTGAACTCTCTGTAAGAGGCTAGCAGTTGCTGTATTCAAGTCGCAAGTGTGTCTTGCGCAGGGACTACAATCTCGGATAAGTGTGATGTAGTGAAGTTTTCCCGGGACAGAAATTTTGACCTTCGTTCCCGCAACGTCCAGACAGGCCAAGTAACATAAAACTGCATAAACACACCATTGGAGAGTGTGTAATAAGTGTTAGATGAATGGTGATTGTTGTGTGGTCATTAACTATGCTAATGACTGAATAAACGTCTAGTGACTGAACTTTTCACTCGGAAGGACCTGCAATCTCGGATACATACAATTTCATATCATTTTCGGTTGTTGGTCGGCGTATGTGTGCTCGTTTAAAAACTGTTTGAATAAAATCGTAGTTCAGAATCAATTGACTGTGTATGTATTCAGTGTTACAGTACCTAGTAAAGCAGTAAATGTTTTTAAACTATATTGAGGATAATAAATTACTTGCAAGTACTTCTACCATCCAATCGTGGCGACCGCATGTACAAATAAGATTATACGAAATCTGAAACCTTTCCTTAGGTGGGTCAGAATATAAGTGTATAGTGACTATCAGTATATCATCATTTCATCACTAGTAAAACCAGTTGTTTTACAACGTCTACTGTATTAGAAAGACATAAGACAGATCATTTATCATAAAACAAAACAAAATAATATGTACTATGATTTTTTTGCAAATTTTAAACAAACACTGTTTCATTAATGCTAAAAGGTAAATGCTCGCGTGGTCGTAATGAAATCGCGATAGAGTTCTTATTGGCTGCGCATTCCGCCTCTACCGTAGCAGCCTAAATCAATCTCGGTTATTCTACCGGGTATAAGGTATATGGGATCTAAAGTTTAACATGGAAACCGAACCACAGAAGCGTTCGGGTGTACTTTACATTCCACAGCCAGCTGCACCAGAGATGTCACATTATGGGCTTTTGAAATTCACCTCCTAAACAGGTATTAGAACTAGGTCTGGTATCCCGTCCCGACAGTTCGGCATGCCCGGTAGGCGACATGGAAATCGACCTAGTATAGATGGCGCTGGCATCAGGCCAACCAGCGCCACCAAAACACAGTTTCCGCCACGGCCAATCAGAGCCGACCCGGCACGGATATAAATAAGCCAGCGCAGCCCCACACATCCAGTTCGGTGTTCGCTGCGCTTCCGGTCGCGTCTCCGTGAACTGTGCTTCGTCTCTTGGACTTTCTACAGTGTTTCGTCTCGGCTACGTCTACGGTACTCTCTCTTGGACTCAGTGAATCGCTTTCGGACTCGTGACTGTGCTTATCCTCGGTGACGTTCGGTACGCTCTCTTCGGACTCTGTAAACCTCACGTCGGATACAATCAGTGCGCGTCTTTTGGATTCCGTTCGGCCTGCTCTTTGGACTTGTTCGGGTTCTTCGTGACCATCTCCTGCGGCTTGCCCCATCGCCGTTCAACGTCGGCCGCCGCACGGATATAGCAATTGGCGACGAGGAAAAAGGTTATCAGCTGGCATCATGGACACAGTGACTCGTATTCTGGAGCAACAACAACAGCAGACAGCGCTGCTACAACAAACGCTCCAAGTAATACTCGAGAAACTGTTAGCACAGGAGGCCAAGTCAGTCCAGGCCTCTGAAAAATTCACACATCTGGCCCCCAGCGTTTCCACCATTTAATGACGCTAAGGAAGACTGGGACACATATTTGCATCGGCTCAAACAGCATTTCTCGGCATTCCAGGTGACGGACGATGCCTTACAGCGCTCGCTGTTTCTGTCGTGGGCATCACCCGACACGTTCTTCCTCCTGCGGAAGCTGGCCCCATTATCAGATCCGGTCGCCCTCACATTCAAGGAAATGTGCACTCTACTAACAAGCTACTACTCTCAAAGATACCACGTGGTGGCCTCCCGCCTTGAGTTCCATCAGTATCACAAACAACCGGGACAATCATACCGGTCATGGGTGACTGATCTCTAAGGTCTTAGCCGCAAATGCGACTTCACTTGCTCAAACGCAAAGTGCAGGGCTTCATATGCAGACTCCCTGATCCGCGACGTTATAGTGCAGCTAGCTCCAGACCCAGAGGTGCGCACAGCGGCACTGAAGCTTGACAACCCATCTCTCGAGGACATTCTACGCATCGCGCACTCGCATGAAATTGCACAAGCAGCGAACGAGCGCCTCATGGCTCGCCCACAAGTAGCGGCGGTCAAAACATCACAACACAACTCCCGCGCACAAGGCAAACCCATGGCGCGCTCCAGACACCAACAAAGCAGGACGCCTTCGCTGTCCGACGTATCTATGACGTCCGAACCCCGAGCCCCACCCCGCCGACGATTCCAGAGGCCCGTGCCGTCTTGCCCACAGTGCTTCACTTCGCACTCACGGGCTGATTGCCCCGACCGTTGGGCACATTGCACACGCTGCGGTAAAGAGGGACACTTGCGGTCAGTCTGCCGAAACCGGGCACCTCGCCCCAGCCCGACAGCCCGCATGCAGCAAGAAACGGTCAACACACTGCAGACCGCAGCTCATACTGGCGATCCACTCTCACAGAAACTATTCTTAACTCTGAGAGTCGCCAACCAGGACATCCGTTTTCAAGTGGACACGGGGGCAACCGTCTCGCTGATAAACCAAGCCACCTACGCTCAACTAGGCTCACCACCGTTGTCTCCACCTTCACGGCGTTTGGTATCGTACGGGAATAGAGACATTCCCCTGCGGGGTCAGGTCTCCATCACGGCCGCCTACAAACAAGTCACCAGACCAATCACCTTTTTTGTGGTGGATCAGCCCTCGGCTACCAATATTTTTGGACTAGACGCATTCAACAGATTCGGATTCTCAATCGTGGACGAAGTCCAGGTCATATCGGACTCGGTCCCATTCCAGGACCTGGATGACCTCTGCACTCAGTTCACACCCATCTTTACGCCAGACTTAGGGTGCGCCTCAGATTTCGAGGCTCACATCACCCTCCGCCCAGGTGCAGTACCTCGCATTTGTCGTGCCAGACCTATTCCGGTCACCTTACGGGCAGCAGTAAAACAGGAGCTTGACCGACTTCAGAAGATCGGAGTAATCGAACCGGTCAAATCCAGCGCATGGGCTACACCACTGGTCATCATCCGGAAACCCAATGGCACCCTCCGGTTATGTGGAGATTTTAAGGCTACGATCAACGCCCAGTCTCAAGTCGAGACATATCCAATCCCACGACAAGAAGATCTTCTCACCAAACTTGCGGGCGGCGAATATTTCTCGAAGATTGACCTCGCAGATGCATACTTGCAGCTGCCACTAGATGAAGAATCACGAAACATCGTCGTCATCAACACACCGTTTGGACTCTACAAATACAAGCGCCTCCCGTTTGGCATCGCTTCTGCACCGGCAATATTCCAAAGATACTTGGAGCAGCTGTTGCGACACATACCGGCATGCGCAAACTACCTGGACGATATCATTGTCACAGGAACCACTCGCCAGGAGCACCTAAAAAACCTGCGCACGCTATTTGCAGCATTACAAGAGGCAGGGCTGAGGTGTCGCCTCGAGAAGTGTCAGTTTTTTCAAGAGGAAGTAGAATATCTCGGCCATTGGCTCAACAAAGAGGGAATTAGGCCATCGGATCGCAACGTGGCCGCCATAGACTCCCTACCCCGCCCAAAGAATCTGCCAGAACTACAAGCCTTCCTCGGGAAAATAAATTACTACTCCAAGTTTCTGCCACAAGCGGCACATATCTCACAACCCCTCAACCAGCTCCGGAAAAAGGGCGTTGCCTACAACTGGACCCCGTCTTGTCAACGGGCCTTCGACCGGCTAAAGCGCATGCTAAGGTCTGCTCCTTGTCTGACGCCGTTTTCTCCTACACGGCCCCTAGTCGTGGCAGCTGACGCCTCAGCATATGGAATCGGGGCGGTACTCGCACATAGGAACGAAGACGGCTCTGAACAACCGATAGCGTTTGCTTCTAAGACATTGACGCCAGCACAACGCAACTACTCGCAGATCGAGAAAGAGGCATTGGCAATAGTCTTCGCCATCAAGAAATTTCATGTATATCTATTTGGAACCAAGTTCTCCCTCATCACGGACCACAAACCGTTGGTGGCAATATTTGGACCCCGCTCCAGCCTCCCAGAGCGAACGGCCCAACGCCTCCAACGATGGGCGATGTTTCTGAGCGCTTATAATTACACAATCCAATATAAGCCAACAGCACAACACTCCAATGCCGACGCCCTATCACGCCTGCCTGCCGGCCCCGATCCGGAATTCGATCAACAAGAAGTACTGTGTTTTCACATCGACACCGAGAGGAAGCAGACAGTGGACGGGTTCCCCATTACAGCAGCCCGAATCGCCTCCGCCACCCAGCGGGATCCAATCTTGCGCCAGGTCCTGCGCTATATCATTCACGGGTGGCCAACATACCTCACACGTAGAATGGACAGCGAATTGAAGACATGGCGCCACATATCTGACAGACTCTCGGTCACAGACGGCGTCATCCTTTTGGACGCAGAAAACGACACACATCGTGTGGTCATCCCAGCGGAAATTCGCTCACAAATTCTAAAGCTCCTGCATCGAGGACATTGGGGCATGTCCCGTATGAAAAATCTCGCAAGAAGACATGCTTATTGGCCAGGAATCAATCAAGACATTGAGAAGATGGTACGCAGCTGCACAGCCTGCGCCCAACATCAGGCAGCGCCACCGCAAGCTTTCGCCCCCTGGCCCACACCCCGCCAACCATGGGACCGCATTCATCTAGATTTTGCAGGCCCATTTTTGGGAACTATGTGGCTACTTATAATTGACGCCTATTCAAAGTACCCGTACGTGGTTCGCATGGCATCCACAACGACGGAAGCCACGCTGAATGCATTAAGCCAGGTTTTGGCCATCGAGGGGTTACCGCGCACCCTCGTCTCAGACAATGGGCCCCAATTCACAGCAGCCACATTCGAAGAATTCTGCGTGGCTAACGGCATCAAACATATCTTCAGTCCTCCATTCCATCCCGCCTCAAATGGCGAAGCAGAACGGCTCGTAAGGACGTTCAAGCAACAAATGCTGAAAGAGGTAAAGACAGCTACGACGTCTTCCGCCCTCACCCTCTTTCTCAGCACATACCGGACAACACCAATTAATGGTCGCAGCCCAGCAGAACTGCTCCATGGGCGACAACCGCGAACGATGCTGCACCTCCTGGCACCGTCACCGGCAGAGCCCCGAGCCAGACCGTCCCATCGGTACACGCCAGGCAGCGCGGTCTGGGCACGCGCCTACGGAGGAAACGCCACTTGGATGCCAGCAACAGTAGTGGGGACACACGGACGGCGTGTCATCTCGGTGCAAACGCCACACAGAATAGAACGCCGTCATCAAAACCAGCTGCGTCCTCACATCACAACAGGCCGATCACCATCACAACATCAGGAAGAATACAGTATACCACCATCAGCGCCATTAGCAGAGCTCCCACAACCACCCTCCCCACAACGACGATACAACTTGCGCCCAAGAAAGCCAGCAGTGCCGGACGAGAGTGACGTCGAAATGGACACGTCCACCAACCATCCACCAACCACATCGGCACCCACGTCACCACGTCCTCAACCATGGAGTACGTCGGCGCATGATGTGGCCGGGATACCACAACCATTCCAGCCTCATCACCCCAAGCATCGTCAAGGGCGCTTCCGTCCGTACGCGCCAACTTCAGGGGGGAGGGATCTGGTATCCCGTCCCGACAGTTCGGCATGCCCGGTAGGCGACATGGAAATCGACCTAGTATAGATGGCGCTGGCATCAGGCCAACCAGCGCCACCACAACACAGTTTCCGCCACGGCCAATCAGAGCCGACCCGGCACGGATATAAATAAGCCAGCGCAGCCCCACACATCCAGTTCGGTGTTCGCTGCGCTTCCGGTCGCGTCTCCGTGAACTGTGCTTCGTCTCTTGGACTTTCTACAGTGTTTCGTCTCGGCTACGTCTACGGTACTCTCTCTTGGACTCAGTGAATCGCTTTCGGACTCGTGACTGTGCTTATCCTCGGTGACGTTCGGTACGCTCTCTTCGGACTCTGTAAACCTCACGTCGGATACAATCAGTGCGCGTCTTTTGGATTCCGTTCGGCCTGCTCTTTGGACTTGTTCGGGTTCTTCGTGACCATCTCCTGCGGCTTGCCCCATCGCCGTTCAACGTCGGCCGCCGCACGGATATAGCACTAGGGACCTTTCAATTTTAATTTAGACGCCTTAACCATTGAGCCGAGCCACGAGATCGCTATTTGGTTAATGCCAATGTTTAACATTTTGAAGTAGCGAGTTTCGTATATTGACACTAAAGTAGAAAATCTCCGTGGTTCTCACTAGAAAGGGCACTGAATGTATAAAGTCCCGGGAATTTCGCAACTCGATTAGTAATATTTTCGAAAAATTTTCTTAAAAAAAATTAATACCAAATACTTTAAGGACTAGACCCTGTCATTTAAATGTAACTTCATGCTATAAAAGCACTTTAATTCTCCTAGTCTCAAATTTTCTCTTCATTTTTCACATGTTTGGTTGTGTTACCACAGTATCATTACTGGTAATTTATAAAATATTAAAAATTTTGACTTACGGAATTTATTAGTCTATGCTTCGGTATTTGTATGTGATGTCATTTAAAAATGCTGAGTTACATAATATCTTCCGTGTTTGCTGTTTTTTCCAAATAGTTGTGTACCAAAATACCAGTACATATATATGCATAAGGGCATACTGGCACAAGGGTGTGAAAAGTTTTTCTTTTGTAGACAAAGCGGCCAGGGATTGGACTAAATTACAAAGAGAAATGATGAGTAATTTACCAAACAACGCTGAAAGAATGTAAACTTGAAATTAGTACAGGCTAAAAATAGGCATGAAAAGGAAAAGTGAAAAATGGATGTGTAATGAAATTGGTTCTGGAGCGTGTGGACTATCGCAAGTAAGTTAAATTTAATTATATATATTCTTCTTATGGCTTTGTGCCTCACCGACGTCATTAGAGATTGGAAAGGATTGTGGGCAAGTAACGGGAAGGAATTCAGCCATAGCCTTTTGAAGGAACCATCCCTCCATTCATCTGGAGTGATTTGGGGAAACCATGGAAAACCAAAATCAGGATGACCGGACGGGATTCGAACCCATGACCTTCCGAATACGAGGCCAGAACGTCAATCGCTCACCCTCCTCGCTCTGTTAATTTATCTACCTTCATGTGCTGTTCTATTGTTTATTCGCCAATAAGTAGTTGTCCATCTTAGAGCTGTTGTAGAGGGTGTTATACATTTCGTTTAGTTTTGGAGGCAGATACGTGGTAAGCATACGGGATCACGTTGTGTGCTCCGGTTTCACGAGAGGCTGTTCGCGGTGATGTGGTTCGATCGGAACGAGCGTCGCTTAGCGGTGGCGCTGCGTGTCCATACCTGCGGGCGCCGCGCGGTAAAACTGTCGCCCACACAACAAAAGCGGGCGCGGCTCGCGTCGCGTGTTTTACGGCCGCGGGGCCTCGTGGCAGATTTATCGCCACTGTTACCAGCCCTCCACGAGTTGTACCTGCCGCAGCTGTCCCTGACGCGACAACTGCGCATTAATACGGCAATCCCAGCCGCGCCCAAAGAACCGCCACCAAAAACTTCCATCAGAGCGCAGTCACTAGAGATAGCACCCCACGCCAGCTTGTGTGATGTCCTCTCCCAACAGACGGTGCTACTCAATTCTCATCCCGCAAAAGGCAGATAGAGCGATAATAGATATCTTGAAGTAGTGGAACCTACAACCGAATATGTATTAGTCTATAACTTCCTCTCCTTACTTGGACATTTGCGATCTTAAACTGTAAACAGCTACCGTAATTCGATGACTCGTGAAATGCAGCAAGGCTAAGGGAGCGTCCATAAACTACGTGGATCGTTCTATGGGGAGGGGGGGAGGGTTTGGGTAGAAAGCAACGATGGGCTACGTGGAAATCGGGGGCAAGTTATTTGTCACATTTTTTTTCTTAAAAAAGCACAGAACACATAACAGCATGTAAATATTTATTTACGTCATTTAATTATCTCTGTATGTAGGCATAATTTTCGATAGTCTGACAGAAGAAAACAGTACAAAATGTCTTCCGGAATCAATTAGGAAAGAAGCTACGTGTCACGCGTTTGGGGAGGGATGGGGGGGAGTAGATGATTAACCCAAGTCAATACGTGGGGAGGGGGGGTTCACAGGAGGCTAGAATGGATGTACGTAGTTTATGGATGCTCCCTAAAATACCTGGTTGTTTTAGTTAGCCCTTCCATACAATCAAAATAAATAGTCACGTGACAAGTAACAGCTAAACTTGGTCACCACTGACACATAAACACAGATGTTAACCTTCGGAAAAGTATTTATAGTAGGAACAAGTATGCTTCACAGAGTAACACCGCAAAAAATCATTTTCCTTCCTAGAGTCATAACCATTCGATAGCAAATATGTATACCGAAAATAACAAAGGCTTACGAAGGGAAATTATTTTCCAGCAAACCGCAGTTAATTTAGAAATCTTTAACCAACAAAAAAAAAAAGGGGAGTGAATTTATTGCAAATATATTTACTGCTATATACGTATTAGTAGTACGTCGCAGAATTAATATTTATATTGGACTGTGATCATTTGGCAGACGGATGACGTAGGTTTATCTTGAAATTATTGGAAAACATGCAGTAACTCCTTTCATTTTCGAGTGCAATGAAATACTTTGTCCACCAACCTACCTGGGTAAAGATGACAGGAGACATAAGATTAAAGAATTTACGTACTGTACTCATGCTTATATCAATTCTTTTGTTCCCTCGAACTAACCAAGATTGTAATACAATGAGTTTTGGAACTAAGTACCCTCCACTAACCACAATTTTGTGAATTGCAGAGAATATACAGATGAAGGCCTATTGCGGCGTTCACGATTGACTGCACTGGACTCTTAGGAGAATGCTCAAGATAGGATGCATTCCTTCTGTGCAACTAATCCTGTTTGTACACTTCATTGCACTGAACAGATACAGATCAAGTATACTTAAATGGAAATTAAAAGTACCAGAGCAAATATTATATGTGGAAACCAGCACGTTGGCCAATACAGAAGGCACAGGCTTGAGGGTAGTAGAAAATGATGGTAGGGGATAAAGAATACAGCCATTGACGCAGGAACTGAATACATTCGATGTCGTAAAATCGACAGTTCTTAATTGTATTTCAAGTGAGAATCTCAGAGATATTCTAATTGGTGACTCTATGATGGATTTCGATGGCGAATAATCTAAGTTAGATTGTTTTTGTAGCACTATGACATTCGACTTTTGAATTTATAATACTAGAAATTGGCGACGGCCCCTAAGGAATGACCATACGACGTCAGTAAAGCATCCCCGAGTAACCACTAGTGCAGATCACCACCGTCCAAGTTGACTATACAGACTGATTGCCACGGAGTACAGCGTCATCAGCTATCACCAATGACTCCAGACATCCGGTAATGAACCGAGATAGGATTTCATACGAACAAAACTGTTTAGCCGTCTCTTACATAAACAAACGATTCTACCGATTTCCTTTACTCTTCTTTATATCCGTACTAATAGCATAAATACGAAAATAACTCTGTCTACATGTCTGTTTGTTGCGTTTCTTGGGCTGAGCGGCTAATCCAACCGAAATTAAAGGTCACAAGGAGAGGCAATTTGACATTAGGATGAACATAGGATACTTTTTTCTGTATAAACAATACATGCACTCATACAATTTTGAAAAATTACTGAACGGCAATAGACAGACGCATAGGATGTGTAAAGCCTCTGTAGTAGCTCCCCGCATAACGGTCTGGTAGCTTAGTGGCTAATGCGCTTGTTTACTGATGTTTGGAGCCTGATCTGCGCTTCAAATCCCTGTTGAAGCAAAGATTTTGAAGAATTGTTTTTGATCGCATGAGCTACGCCTGGGCGGTCAGTTGTTCCGGTTCCTAGTTAAACTGTAGATATCACAAATTTAGGGTCGCAATGCGTGTCAAATCGTAAGTGGTATAACAATGCTGTAGATGTACACTTTTTTACGCTATATTGATCCCTGAGGCGTTGTTTCTCTCGCAGTCAGTGTGCGTGATCTGCACTAATAATATTATAAATACGAAAGTGTGTCTCTGTCCTTTTAAGAGCGCAGTTTTTCTCTGCGTTGAGAATATAAAAATTGTGCTCGGGTGATAAGCCGAGTTTGTCATCCAAGAATAATTTTTATACTCTGTCCTTTTGTTACGTTTTGACTAATAAATGGCTATACCGATATTGATGCAATTTGACAGCAAAATGCCTTTTGTATCTGTAAGAAGGACACAGGACAATTTGTTCGGTATGATTAACAGCTTTACTCACGACATTTTGAGAACATATCGAATGGTGACAGAGAGACGGATGCGTGTGTTTGGCTGTAATGTTACATCGGTTACTCAAGCAGTGCTTCTCGCACTGTTAGTGTATGATTTGTTATTAAATTTCGTTTAGAGACAAAACTTATTATTTAGCATGGATGTCGATTTGCTCTGCACTCTACTATTACTTTGTGTCTGCCTAAAAGTATCTGGCACCTGTTTATTTAGTCTTATTTTTTGGCATGCCTTGCTGGCGTGAACCTGGCTTAAGGTATAGCTCTAGAAGAGCACGAGGAGCTGAAGTTATTAGAATTCTATAATCTGATGCTCATGCTGAAGAAAGAAGGAAAGACCAAGCTGAAAGAAAGCTGCCCTCAGTTAACCCCCACCCCCCTCCCACATCCCCACACCTTCGTTTGTTTTCTGTTTTTAAATATGTTGGAAATTGATTCTCTTCATGAAACAGGTTCGATGGTAGAATGATATAGTGATGGCTTTCCTGTTATATTATGCCGACTTGGTGTTGTTTGGGACAAATCTTACGTTACTAAAAACTTTCTATATCCATTTCTCGCACTAAAATTCTAAATCCACGCGTATGGAGTTGCGGGTAACAGCTAGTGCTTAATAAATTCAATGTTCGCTATCCAAATAAATTATCAAGTATTCCTGGTAGTATAAGTTTACTGTCTGTAATAAACATATTTTTGTAATCCGCATGACTTTAAAATCAGTGCTGAACATCTTCGTTTCTCAGATAGCTATTTCAACATGATACTTTTGTCAGCTTTGGTGGAACCAAACAATAAATAATCAATTTACAATATCACATTTCATGGTTTACTTGTTACAATATAGTACTGTCTCATTGGATAAACGGTTAAATGTCCTCAAGGTATTGCCCAACAGACCGATTATTCCACGCTTGCATCCACGTCCGTACTGTGGTAATTGGGGTGGTTTTGCAGTGGGTAATTTTTGTTTAGTATTGCCCACTTACCTTTGATAACTTTTAATATTAATAACTTCATTAATTTTTTTCAATTTAATATTTTAATCATTTGATTTATCAAATAGGAAGTAAGTGTAAAATGATATGCTAACTTTTATCACTAAGAAAGTCATATCCTGACATATTAATTTAAATTAATCATTGAAGTCGTACAGACGCCAGTATATTTACATTTATATTTAATACACAAATAATCAAGGGATCAACCAAAATCGACACCGAGTTTAATAATGTGAGCCATAAAACGTTAATACTAAACAAACAACAATGAAATATTTATGTGAAATTTAAGCATCATGTCAAGGTTAAATATAACTAACGGAAAAAATCTGGACATAGGAAGTTAACACGAAAATCCAATAGTTTATAAAGCTGATCACAACAACAAACTTATAGAAACAAATATCTGCATTTTTATTCAACTAGGTCTCGATTAAGTATTTGACTCAAACAAAATTCTACTTTCTGATCAATACGAAAATTATAAAAGAGTCCTCCCGTATCGAATCAGGTTGATCTCGGCTATCAACACGCTCAGAACGATTGCCGCAGAATGATACACTGCTCAGAGTCGTTGACGGATCGTGGAACGCGCAACACTGATTTCTTTTTATTGGCAGAATGTCTTTGCCGTTATTCTGGTAGCGACGGCGTTGCGTCTGCACGTAAGGAAACGCACGCTTCCTTCAGACATCAGCAAGAATACCATAAGCCCAGATGTAGCTCGAACAGTACTCTTACGTCTGGTGGTAATGGACACCTCCAACAGTCCGGTCCAGGCGACGGCGTGACCTCTCTCTCAGAAAGTCACCGACGCAAGAACCATCGAAGACGTTCGTTTAACATAATGTCGTGTCGGAATCCCCTCCAGCTTGGTCAAACTCCAATCTGTGGTCCCGTAAGATAAGTGAACACAGAATATACCAATCAGCTAGTTATTATATTTTAACAGCAACGTTGATTGAACGATTTGCAGGGGAGTCTTCAAACAAGTGATTCATTCATAGATTTGCCATAACTGCATCGCGTCGTAAACGCTCGACCGTCTCTGGTTCTGACGTCGGTGACCAAAATTTCCATTTGCGTGCGGGGATTTCTCAAGGGAAGACAACAAAAGGTTATCCAGCCAAATTGTTTACATGACATTGGAAGGAACGGTAAACCCGCACCTGCCATTAGATAAGCGATTCTCTGTCCACCCCACTGCATTCTGAAGGCCGTCGTTTGCTCAGCTCAGGTACAAGGAATTCCCGTTACAGGTGGCCTCCCAGGGGACTAGGCAAAACTGCCGTTTGCATCGCACCTTTTCAAGCAAATATTTCAATACTTTTTTTAAGTATTAATTATTATTGTTATTTAAACATTGTACTAGTCTGACATAGCAGTCTCGTTACAGTACAGATACCTGTGATAAGCTCTGGTAGCATTACGTCTGGTTAAACAGAGCTGTAGCATCCACAACTATGATATGAAAGACGCTACAATGAGAGAGAAAATTTTTAAAATTTTCTATGTTCATCTCATTCCATGTAAAGCATTTAGGGGAAATTGCTAGTAACAATTCGCTACACAAGGTACAATATCTTCAGGGCTGCTTTGGTAGCCAAACAGAATAATCCTAACGCATTAAGAAGAATGAGAGATGGTTGGTTTTGAGATAAATTTCACGACCGAAGTCACTACGGGTTGAACTTTACGAAAAGTGTACACTGATACCACGAGTTCATATCATCTCGTTCATACTTTTTTTGTGCTAGGAAACTCGCCTTTATCACTGTATATATCTCTGTGACGACGTTCGGAGGGAATATAGGGTGGAGAAAGGGGTGAATCATCAGTTTTACACCTAAAACTGACTAATAGGCTCAGTGACTCTCACTATATTCTTCCTGACAAAATTTGTAATTAAATGTTTTATGTTAAAAGCATTTGGAAGATAAAGGTTGTCTATCATCTAAAAACAAAGTACATCGAAAGCTCTCGTATGAAAAAATCGTCTGCTATCCCATGCTCAATCTCCTAACATGATTCGCTTTCTTATTTCAGAACTGCAAGAAATATTTTCTCACGTACCAGGCTACTAAAATAGAATACGATCAGCTTAATAATAATAGTTTTCAACCTTACGCTCAAGCCAAATCCATGTTCGAATAAAATTCATTGGTATAAGCATCATAAGTTAAGTTTACAACAACTAACATTTTTTTTCCCTAAATTTTGTCCCACTGCTGGATTGGTCACAAAGCAAATAATTGTCTATAAACACGACATGAACTATAATTTCGTAAATTCATCTCAATGTAATCATTATTAATCATTTGTTAGTAATACGTGCTATGCACCATTTGTTGCCAATGTTGCCTAATGTTGCTACGGATCAAAGCTTTATTTTTTAGTTCTAATTCGGAAACAGAGAAA
Organism: Vandiemenella viatica; assembly: GCA_031002005.1. Lineage (NCBI taxonomy): Eukaryota > Metazoa > Arthropoda > Insecta > Orthoptera > Morabidae > Vandiemenella > Vandiemenella viatica. The sequence continues at coordinate 149,872,585 of JARYHS010009186.1, forward strand.
CGGCACATAACAACAATTTGACACTCGTGTTTTTCGACTAGTGTAAGACCGTGACCGATTTTTGAGTATCGTCACGGGTCTAGAACAGTTCCAGGTTTTTAGGATCAAAGATTATGACAGGTTGGCCTGATCTGACGAAAAACGTACTTGACCTGTGTTTCACCCTTATGATGAATAAAATCCTTGAGCCTGAAAAACTCAGAAGCATTAATAGACGTATTAACTGTTACAAAGTTCGTGATTGCTAGACCTGAATATGCTGAAATACAAACTAGACTTATATTTGACTCTAAAAGTACAGTCTGCAAAATTTGAAGAATTTCTGTTTAAAAGTTGTGCACAATTGCTTCGAAGGCATCACGTTGTATTTGAATGAAGCTGGGAAAATATTCATAATGTAATCATTGGTCATAGTGTCATTAATACAAATTCCAGATTATTAAATACTTAAGCGAAACCGTGTAAATGAACTGCCAGAACGCTCAATTCGGTAACATATTTTTGGTCTGATATCGACTTTAAATTACCTACTGACTCACATACACCAAACATATACAAAGACAATTACGAAAGTAGTCAGTAAAATACGTAAAAAGCAGTTAAACCATAATGTATATACTATGGTCAAGCAGCAGCATTAGCGAAAATTTTAATTAAATTGAAATTTAGCCTAGGTCGGAATGACAATTGGTACTCGCTGTTACAGCGGAGACCATGAGTAATTTAATTTCTTTGAAGTTAACATGTTACTGAAAAGAAGTTCCACGTCTTTTTTAAAGGTGAAATTTGTCGATAATTTTATAACTATGAAATGCTACTAAAATCAGAATTAACGACTTTACTACAGCAATTAATTTAATAGCAATTACTTAGGCATTAAACTGTGCACATAACCTCTAATTTGTATTATCTCTGTTCGCTATTAATTTGTAACAAGAGTATGGTTGTTGAATTACGATTATTAAACAAAAGCTGTTTGAAATTTCTTTTATTAAGTAAATAAAGTAAGTGTTGTATTTTCTTGAAATAAGATAAGGAGAAAACAATATTTTGTGTTGTAAATTCTAAATGCGGTAGCTTAGGCAAAAATCACGTGAATTAATGAGTTTCACATCGCGTATATATAGTCATATGCTTGTTGATTTAAATATGTATAAAATGGTGAACTTCAAGCGCATTTAATAGCTAACACGCGTATAAACTTTGATCATTAAAATTAACCTAGAGCCGAATGACAATTGGCATTCGCTGTTACATCAGAGACCAGGAGTAAATTATGTTTCTTAAAGTCGACATGTTACTAAAATTAGACCCACGTTTTTTTAACTATGAAATGCTACGAAAAGCAAAATTAATGACTTTTTATCGTAGTTAATATCGTAGCACTTGTTTCGCTATTCAACTGTGCCCCTAAGCTCTAAGTGCTAATGAATGTGGTCGCTGTTAATTTGCGAGTGGGCTTTACCGAGCGTGGTGGTGTAACGGATAGCGTTCTGGCCTCGCATTCGGGAGGACGGCGGTTCGAATCCCCGTCCGGGCATCCAGATTTGGGTTTTCCATGGTTTCCCCAAATCACTCCAGGCGAATGCCGGGATGCTTCCTTCAAAAGGCCATGGCCGAATTCCTTCCCATTCCTTGCCCCCATCCTTTCCCGTCTCTAAAGACCACGTTGTTAAAAAGGGACGTTAAACTGTTACAAAAAAAAAAAAAAAAAAAAAAAAAAAGCGAGTGTGGGTTGGCACGTGACTCACCGTTCTCCAGCCAATAGCTACCGAGGTGAGGGAGTGAGTGAATTTAGGAAAATTCATAGTAGATATTCTATAAACAATTACATTGTAAATAATATGATCCATTAGGAACATTCAATCTTTTCCTAGTATTTATTTTCATCGCTAGTGAAAAACGTATTTTTTCCTCAAAAAAATAAAAATAAAATATAAATAAATAAATAAATAAAAGGCATGTGAAAATGAAATTATTTGATCTTCATATATTTGTTTGATATCTATGATTTAAGAAAAAATATAGAAATTATTCGATATCAATGTTTTGGTTGCGAATAAATTTTTCAAGCATTCTTAATGTTGTAGGAAAAAAATCTAATATTTATAATTGTCGTCAGTCCGCTTGCTTCGTCCTTTTTTTTTTTAAAAAAATTTTACGGAGCCCTGTTTCCAATTAACACCCGTGCACTACTGCTAATTAAAAATTATAGCGCTGGAGGGTTTGACGGCCGGAGGGAGCAGGAAATTCAATCGAATGAGAGAACAACCTGGAAACAGCAGGTGCCTCTACTGGTGAAATATGAAATAAACCGCGATTACACAAGATTTTTAGGCATTATATTTTTTCTGTGCTGTCACCGTTTATTCGTTTCTGTTGTTCTGTTCTACCAGCTAAGAACAAGAGAAGCAATATATAAGATTATTTTATGAAAGATATTTTATTTCACTTTCGAAGGAGCAAATTTAATCAACTTCTTTTTTTATGGCTTTAAGCCTCCTCTACATTGAGTTTATTAGAGGCAGGAAAGGACTAGGGGCAAGGAACGGGAAGAAATTCAGACATTGCCTTGTGAAAGAACAATCCCATCATTCACCTGGATTGATTTTTGGGAAGCCATGGAAAACCTAAATATGGATGGTCGGACGGGGACACGAAAGCGAGACCAGAACGTTACCACCTACCCACCACGCTCGGTATTAATCAACGTGTGTTATAACAGAAAATTGTTGAGCGCATGGATTCTAAATATAATTTATTTTATAATACTTTTTTGCAAAGGTTATGGGATTAATTGAAATCATCCACGGAAGTTATTACCACAGAGGATTTGATCTCCTTATTTACAGTCGGCGCGATGCAAAAATGTCTTAAATACCGAGGGTTCACTACTCTCAGAAATAAATTGAACAATAGGCGATAAAGACTTGCAGTCTAAATAAGAAAAGTACCATCCAGTGTCGTATATAATCGTCAGTAAAAAGCGCGCTGGTAAATAAAACTTGTTCTAACAACAGCCTTTGTCTACTTCACCGAGGAAGGAACAGATAATTTTTTAGTATTATTAATTAATAACATAATACAAATAATAATAATTTTCTGTGGTACTATTGACAGAGTTTAGTACCAATTGATCAGATCATTTGACCTAAACCCTAACGATAGCGGGAACTACAAAAGACCATGGTATTTGGAACCAATCCATATTGCGCAGCATGTAAGTTAATAACAGTATCTGCATGGTTAAGGTAAAACACTAGATTTATTTTTCCACTTTTCAGTTAAAACATTCCCTCACCGGGGTCACCAACCAAAATTATTCTGTAACTGACTTCATCACCTGTAGTTTGCAGTCCGTGGAAGAGAAGCTTTCATTCGATTCTGACCGTGGTCATAACTTTCATGTCTACCACGAACCAACAACGTTCAACTGTCCTTTCACTACTTCATGTAACAAACTGTAATTATCTTTACACTTACAAACATTTGCAAAGCTCACGTTCCATGCAAGAAGCAAAGGAGGTATTACTTTAAACATGTTTCGAAATTTTTTTTTTTTTTTTTTTTAAAGTTTCGAAAAATATTATACTGTTTATATTATTTTAAGTATTTATTACGACTGCGAGAAATATTTACGTTTAAATAGATACTTAATTGTAGGAAAACGTCCTGGCTTTTGGACGTAATGTAAAATGAAACACACTCCGTTTTATCCCCGGGACCACGTTCTGTATTTTATTCGAAACCCCATACCATTCTGAATCAGTCCTCAGATGAAGGCCACAGCATGATGGCCGAAACGTTAGGTTTTAACAAATCGACGTGGCTCCACCCAGAGAGCCAAGATAATACAATCTGAACAGTGTTTTTTGCTTGAATACCGTTCATCCAAGCCAACAGACAAACACAAGTTCCTTTTCTGTAACTTAAAACTGTGCTTCACACTTCTTTTTTTAAATATATATATATGACATACACTAAATTAAAGCTACTGCTAGAATAATTAATTTATATATGTTTATGAAAATGTACGTAATGTGTATTACTGCTCTCGAGTTCCACAGACTATAAGTTTAATGTTACTGAGTAGTTTTAGTTAGATCTGTAAGAAGTAATAATAGGGTATTAGGTCCGCTAGCGCGGACAGAGTAGTTCAAGGCGCGCTGTGTTAGAAGTAGGAGGTATATCGCTGTCCGCATAGATGGAGCGGACGATATACGTAGCATACTGAGGCATGAATTGTTTTTTGTTTTGTTGTTGTTTTGGTTGTGTAGAACGCTACTAGCACTAAAGTACATGAATAGCAAATGTATTGTAAAACGAGTGAATTGTTAAACAAGTGTTTAATTGGTTAGTTTGATGTTAAAGCCAAACATAAACGATTTCAAATACTGCATTTATCATTGATTAACAGTAGCAATCTTAACTTGTACTAGAATTGACGGTTAATCAAAGCATAACTTAAAGTAAACTTGCTGCTACATGCACGTGTCGAGAGACGGTGTTAGGGGTCACGTCGTCCAAGGACCTACAGGAAAGGTCGCCAGTAATTTGTAGACAAAGTTGATTAGTAGAATATTGTAATGTCCTGAGAGACCTCTGGGCAAATATGCGTTGCAGAAAGCCAGGCAATATGGTGTGTTGTTTTTGGTAGATCTCTGGGGATTGCTTCTGTGGGGTGAGATGTATTGTGGTGTAAAGGTGCATTCCCACGATCCCTCGTAAACGGAGGCGAGACGGGACGGGACGCCATGGGAACAGGGCCGCCTCTGGTAGCGGAGACGAGACGGAGCTACGCACTCTGAGTCGGTATAGATCACAGGCGTGTGTAGCAGTGCACTGTTGCCATCGGTTTGCAGCAGCGGTGCGCACCCCTTCTGTTGCTGTAAAGTGCTCTGTGCCCAAATGACACTAGGCAACGTGGTGCGGAGGTGGCGGCAAGGTAAGCTAGGAGTAACCTGCGGCCCGCGGTCGTCCCTACACTTCGACTAATGAGGTCTCGCCTCGCCTACAGGGCATTGTGGCAATACGCCTTAACAGAGACGGGGAGAGACCAAGGAAAAAATGGGAGATGTGGATCCAGCCAACAAATTGCCAGCACATGTGACCAAAACGTGAGCTGATCTCCGTTATGTTTTATTTTGTTTATTGCGAGGGCGCCCACCAATCGGCGAGTGGCTGAGCGTTATGGCTCCCTTTGGCTGAAGAGGTGGAAGGTATTCCGCTGTGGAGAAGCGACGATGCGGGGAGCTGAATGGAGATCGACGAGGCCAGACCGTATGGACTGCACCTCGCTGAGCAGCGCTGTCACCGCCAAGGAGACGCTGCGCTCCTCGATCCTCCGACAGCACGCCGTCCTGGGTAATTAGCCACCAAGACAGGAAGACACTTGCAATCCCGTTCATCCCAGTAAACCCCATGAGATAGATCTCATGCTTAAATTTAGGCTATATCCCCAAAATGTTGATATCTGTGCCTTAATTTTCACTGACCAGTTTTGAGATTAAAAGCAACTTAAATTTGTTATTGTGAACTCTGTTTTTAATCACCCTCCATCCTTATGTTATTGAGTTGGGTAGAGCTTGTAGTGTGAACTTTGTGGTCAGACATTTTTTTGGTTTTGGCAAGCGCTTTCCTTTAGGAAACTCTGCTGAAAACCTGGCGCACACCCTGACTAACTTTAGATTACAGATACCACCCAGTAATGTCTGATCAATCTCATTTTATAAACCTTACAAAGGAAGACATTACGCGACTGTCTACTTGAAGCAGTTATTTGAAGGAAGGAGGGTTATATTTACCTTTCCCGGTTACAGTTTATTTATTATTGGGAGATATTTTTTGTTTAATGATTTATAAAAAAAAGGTTTTCAATAATGGTTTGTGTAGCTGGCTTTTTTTACGTTACATCACAGGTCATAGAAAATAAATGAGCTTACTAATTCAAATCAAAAGTCAACATGTTTTTCAAACTATTTCTCCAGTATGCGGTTTCAGAATCACACTAAGGCTATGCCAAATCAATTTTCATGGTCTACTACGAGTATGAAAAATATTACATATGGAAACAAGTTGAAAAGAAGAAAAATATTATAATTGGACTGAAAGTTAAGAAGAAAATACACAAAGAATTCAAGTACTTTGTGTTGAATCTGGAGGAAATCTCAACTGACTTTTCGCACACAGGTTATGCTACTCAAATTCACAGCTCAGCCGTCAAGTCTATTAGAAAATTTCTGACAAATTGAAATTTCTTTCCAAGTTGGTGCTCTATATCTTTCCAGTCCGATTTCGAGACCATACATCATTGGACATGCTTCTTTATTATGAAGTTGAATAAAAGTAATCAACTCTAAATGATGAATACTTGGAAGATTTATTCACAATCATACTCTTGAAACACGACCAAGCAAAGCGAACCAGGTAAAGAGATTATTAAAACTTGACGTAATTTACAAAACAAGTTTTTTATGATAATTCTGATTTTGTAATACCAAAAACTTATGTAAAGTTTGTAACTAACTTAATTTAACTGAAATTACATATTTCATTCCTTATACCTTTATTACAGTTTGTCGATAAAACGCCACTTGTTATTAAAAACTTTAACCGATTTTTATTATGGCCCAATCTACTTCGAAAACGACTGTCTAACATATTAATAATTACTAAACGTACAGGAAAGAATTAAGAATAGTAGAAAATAGATTAGTAATAACTCTGTGAGTAGAAAATAAAACCCTCGACCGTGTATCCAAATTAATTCCACTTGTTAAGTTAAATCACAAATTAAAATCGAACATGCAAGAATAAGAATGTCATTAGCAAGTCTATGTCAAATATCAAAACTTCTGAAGTAAATGAATCATCAGCTAATGTATATTTTTCAGCATTAAGCTTAAGGAGCAGGAGTGGCTTCAGTATAGGTGGATTTTTTTAAAGTGATTTCTGTAGTCCTGATAAGAGAGAAAATAACAGCAATTAAATAACAATATCGAAGATGTTTGATGAATACGCCGCAAGAAACGCTAAACAAGGTTGAGATACGTTTCTCTTTAATGTAAGAGATTGAATAGACTGCAATAAGTTGAATGAAATGTCACGATTTAGACTCATAAGCAACCACTTTGCTACATGGTAACTGTTATGTGGTCACTGCAGAAAGGATGGTACAAGCCATCAACTTGAGAATAAAGTAATGCTGTAAATGTCTTTCGCCACGAAATTTCGAAGAAATCATAACTGTTAGGCCTGGAATGATTTTGGAAAGAAGAACCATCGAAAAAAGAAATCAGAGTACCGTATTGGAAACTTTCATACGTTTCTGGCCAACTCATTACGCTCGATAGGTCAATTTACTCAATGTCAACCACTTTGTAGCATATTTTAATAATTTGGTAGATAGATGAAGTACTTTAGTGCGGTACAAGCCAGCCTTCTTGAGCGGCAGTCCTGGATGGGAAGGCATGGAACACGCATTCAAGGACAGAGCCAGCAGTATAGCGTGGGAGACGCGGTCTGTAAGGTTCTGAAACCTCCCAGACAGACCGTCTCCAACTGGCCAATTAGAGCTCTGCATGCACCCCGCGTGATGCGAGCTAGCCAATAGAAAAGTCAGTGATAGTGCGGAGAGCAGTTCTGTACAAGCTCTCATCGCAGTGTTTTTTTTTTTTTCCTGAAGACCACACAGTAAACTTGACATTCCTTAGGCCAATGATTTAGGCACCACCATACCTCACCTCCTGTTATTTTATTCATCCATTTGGAAAAATTCACCTCTGCACATATTTACGCTGTACCAGCTATTTGAATCATTCCAGTTGTACTTTTGTCGAGATCAGGAATAAATGCCTGTCAATCTCATCTATGGAGTTCATTTCACTTCCATCAACGTCATTGGTTGGAGTGTTATTAAGTGTTTTCCCAGCCAGTACTTGGAGACGCCAACTAGAATAACCAGAAGTTGACGAAATCCACGTGCACAAACGAGGCAAGTCGAAGGTAATCTTCACTCGGCTTTACCACACGACAACCTGCCAGTTATTACAAACATCAATAATTATCTTAGAAGCTTTTCGCTGTCGTCAGTCTGTATGCGAAAATTTTGCAATTCATTTGATAAATATTGCACGCTGTAATCTTTTCAGAATATCTACTCTTTTAACGTAAAGTAAATAGACATTTAAAATTTTTACTAATTCCACAAAATATGATCTTCACTTTCGTGCAAAAAATACTTTGGAGAAACGGAATTGTTTAACTCTCTTCTGAGCTATATGTTCATTTTCAAGGTGTTGGTATAAACATAGAATACTTTCCAAATTACCTCGGGTTATTGGCTATTTCTCGTGTGCAATGTTTTTAGCGGACAGAGATAGCCCTGCGGTGCCTCAGTTGCCCCATGAACACCCTTCATGTGGCGAAATGAGGGTCCGAGGAGTGATGGCTTGAGCAATATCTGCCAGAGGGGTGGCAGCAGCAGGTGGCCAGATGGACAAGGCCGACTGCAGATGGCGCCTGCCTTTTTTTGCTCCTCTTCTTACGGATTCAAGCACTTTTCATATCTGGGAGTGAAAATGAAATTGCCAGTCCGTTCCTCACCTCTGATACAGTTTGGCTCGCATTATCTGGTCATTTTCTGGCTTGTCCATTTTTATATGGAAAACGACATTTCATTTTATATTACGTGATTCTCTTGAAGAATTTTTAACATTAATTAATATTTGGGAATATAATCTTCTTCAGGAAATTCTCTTCACTATATCTATATTAGCCGTACTTTGTTGGATACGATCTGTAGATGGAAACAAAACGTACAGCAGTCTTGTCATGTTGTAATAACTAACAACTCTAGTGCGATAACAGTAGAACTGATGCTTAACAAGTTGAGACTCTTCTCAAATGGTGTCAATTTTGATACCGAGCAAGAGGTTTTCTATGCGGAATGTAAGTCTTTTAAACTTCTTACCGTTTGTAGTTGACACATGCTCGTACCAACGTACGGTTCCAGAGAATGGTTGATGAAAGAAAGCGGAATTAGCAGAATCCAATCAAAGGAAGCAAAATTTCAGAGGATTAATGCTCTAATAAAATACTAAACAAATGGTATAAACGTGGATGGAAAGCAGTAAATTATGAACATCTATAACATAGTACTGAGAAATTGAAACTCTGTTCAACGAGACACATAAACAGAAGAAGCATATTAAATTGTATATACAACCCTATGTAAAAATACACAAGGTCTTGCGCTTGTGAAGTGACAAAAAGTTATGAGATTTTGTTCTGAGATAAGTCTGTACTTTGCAATGTGTGTTCACTTCACTTTCTAAAACAGAATCGTTTCTCTCGGTGTTATATATCTTTTACTAAGGATAAACAAAATTCTGATGGCTTGGCATCCAGATCTGTAATTAGAAAGAAGGAAAAGTTAGAAGAGGAGGTAGTATGAAATACAGAATATTCTGTAGATGATTGTGTTCTATACAGATCTGACTAATGGCTATATTCTCTACGAGTTGATGATCAAATCCAAGGATATCACTTGGAGGTAACTTATCTTTTCTACAATACCTGTGTTGAACAGAAACAGAATCTGATGTGGCGACCATTCCACCAGATGGATTGTTCAAGGAGTCGCTAGCTATCAAGGAGTGCGGGCATAAGTACAGGAACTATTGTGAACGCGATGTATTGCGCTGCATCTGAGCCTTGGAAAGTGGTATTATTTCGTAATTTTTCGATTTATGGCCGGATTGCAATCATTGATATTTTAGTGAAATATTGCATCAGGTAGATGAAAAATCACGTTTACACTACCAGCAGGAAATGATATCTGTTGTCTGTAAGGTTGGCTGCAGGTCCACGTCTAATATGGAGGCAGGCGAGTCCTCAAGAAGTATTGTCACACTGAAATGCTTAGTCTGGGACGATTCGTACGCGAAAAAATTAGCGATGATTATAATTAATTTTTTTTTTAGTGTTAACTGCGCTGTTTTCTACCTAACACTTAACTGAGTTTTACGTTTATTTGATATATATACGTCTACAGTTTCATGTGTTTAAATTTATTACCTGTGCACTTAATTTACGTACGTGACACCTCTGTGTCCAAGTTCGTTACAGACCGCGTCATATTACGTTCCTGTCGCCGGACGAAATGCATGGTGGTCGCCCGCAGCTTGTGGGCCAAGTCAGCCGTGTTAATTATGGTTCCAGTGTTGAGCCGTGCGGAATGTCCAGGCCCGTAATCTGCCCACTGTCGCCAGGAATCTTGCGCTTCTTGTCAGCTGGCCGCAAATACCAGCTGCCCACTACTCCGCAACCACAGCCACAGGCAGTGTGTTTTGCCGGCCGTTCCCCAGCGATATTCCACTTCCATCTGGCTAGCCGAGGAATTCGCTACTCGCTCTACTGTTCATCGGATGTTTCCGGTTCAGGTTTCTGTTATTACAGTGCCATTCCTGGCTAGAGAAGTGTACTACAGTGGCGGTCCCTAATCTCATCAAGAAGTTGTCATGCAGTTCCAATCTGATGCGCTGTCACAGATGACCTACTTCCGTGTCCAGTTTCAAACAGGTCGAAGTCTGTAGAAAAGAGGAACATGCAGTGATATGCAGAAACAAGAAGCGATCTTCACACATCACAGGAAAAAACTGTTCCACCAATTCCAATCAAAAGGGTTTAGAGGGAAATATTGATGTATTAAAATGTCGGTCGATTGCGTACTATAAATTTTTCTTCATGGCTGGCATCCAGCAAAATAATGAACCAACATTCATAGTTTAAGGCTGAAATAAATAGTATTGAAAGCTACATCGAGAAGAAAAGTAAGAATTTTTTTCACATTGAATTTTAGAATAAGCTTTCTTTGTACTGGAAAAGGGGGCCGGTGGTCACTGTTTCAAAATCGCTAAATTTTTTCAGTCATTGTTTTCTTCATATGAGTAGCAGGGACGATCCGAGTTTTCAGATTCCTCATTAAACTTTAAGCAGGCCGTCCTACTCTTTCATTTTGACTTAGTACGCCTTCTTTGGGACGATCTAGCAAACCGTATTGTTGTGGACTAATTTCTGTTTGTGCAGTTAACACGCAATCTATTTCCACTTTTGCATAGAATAGTTCAGTGAAAACCGAAATTACTTAAGCACAATTTTTAGTATTTGAGGCCCATTTCTTATTCGGATCAAAGTGAAATATTTCGCAAATTTTATGAATTTCAATATGTTGATATTTGTTAATATACCACGTCTCGTCGACAGAAAAGAGCTATTAACAAGGAAGGGGAAGTACAACTATAAGTATTTGTGTCAAGGAACTATACTGAGAGGTCGTAATACCAGGAGAACAGGAATCTGTAATTCCGTAACCGGAATCATGCCCTGGTATTCCATATTCTATCCTCGGTTAATACAATGAACAAGAGTAAAGAAAGCATTCTTATTTCACGATATATTCTAACGCTTATGTAAGACTTACAGCATGTCTTGTATCCGTATGAATCCCCTATTCTTATTCTTTAAATCTTTCGAGAAGCGGCGCCTTGCTCAGTCATTTACAGGACCTTCAGCATCTCTCCCTGGATTCATCTAACAATGCAGTGAGCTAATCTTCTGCCAGTGCTTAAAAGATTTCAGGAATAGTTTTTGCCGAAAAATCAGGCCACATGAGCACCAGCGGAAAATAAAAACACCATACAGATTGAAAAAGCATTCACAAATAAAATGTAGCTTATAGCAGTACACTAAACAATTATTTTAGTGAGGTTTTTTTAATTTTATTTATTTTTTATTTTTTTTGGCGAGGATTACATGGTACTATATTGAAGTTTATATCACTGATCAGCAAAAAAAATTGCTATTTTAAAATTTATACTATAAGATTTGAATTTTAAACACGGGTTTTTTCTGTAAACTTTACAATTCTCTTCCTTTGTACGTGCAGATGTTTCTCGCTGGTTTTACATTAAAATTAACTGTAACTATTTATAACACAAAAACTTCCACAATGAACAGTCTTCTCCTTTTCTGCTGTCATGTGTTTCTTGAACATCAAACGCGTTTATTGATTTTAATAAATATTAATTTTAATCTATCAAAGAAAATAGCGGACAGAAACAAAAAGTATTAGCAAACTAAATTTTAGTAGTCCAAAAAATGTTAAGTTAGTAACATGTATAAAACAGAACTGAAAATATTAACTATGATACTTCGATTCAATCGTTTATACATAAGAATGGTAACTGTTCTCTTGGTATGTTACATGTTACTTCCAGTAATCTATAAAGTAAAAACGAAATTTTAATAGTAACCTTTAGTACTTAGCGTTATCGTTATTACTGACAATTTCTTTTAGTACGTTGTACCGGAATATGATGTGAATTTGCTTAACTCAATTGATAAATAAATGGATTGAAACATTTCTTAAAAGTTGGAGAGAAAGAGAGAGAGAGAAGACGGTACTTCTTTGAATATGGATTTAATTTTTACTTTTCTATTTTGAAGGTACAGAAATATTCCACATTACGCATACGGCAGTTAAATGTTTTACCGAAGTTCTTTTGTTTTTGTTAGTAATATCACACGTTATACGTGTTATCAGCCTCAAGTAATTTCCAAATACTTCATGCTCTCCTTCTTTGAAATGAAGGCAAGAGCAACGGAAGGGCCTTTGCAATTAAAACATTTTATAACTGTCAGACATTCATTGGAGGACATCACATTGCCCCGTAATTATTATGAAGAGAAAAATTAATCACCGGGAAAAGAAAAGCTCAGTCTTCAGACTGCTGAATGAATCGCCGGCTTCAAATTATTTTTGTTTGAAACATCTGCGCCTCTCTGCTTCAACTTTAGCTCGAGTTTCAATCTTTTACACCCTGGCTCGAAAATATTAGCAGAAACAATATTTCAGACACGAGTTGTTCGTGCAGGAAACGACTGAAAAATTGATGGCTTTTATCACGAGTTTTTACTTGTTACCTTGTTTTCAGAATAATTGTTTTGAATTCGTCAATTTGACTTCGAAACGTTCAAATGCATGTTATACATTCTGTTTTTACTTTTACACCAGGATCTGTCAGTTTCATAATTCACAAATGTATGTTTATACACGTTCTATGTTTTTTAACTGGCACTGAAATTACAGCATCATTTTTTATCACCGGATCATAAAATATAGAGATTTCTATTTCTTTGTTTAAAGCAGTGCTGAATATTTTTATCTACTTTCTTTGGCTTTTCCTCTTGGATTTATTTGTTTATATGTTTTCAACACTGAACTCATTCGCTCACACGCAAGACATGGAATGACTAATTTTGTATAAAATATGGTTTTGTGATATTATTCTACTAATCTATTGAACTATTTTTTTTTTTATCTGTGTCCTAGATTGTTAGTTATTGGTGTATTCTTACCCATGAGTGTTTAGTTGACGCTAAATACGTTATCTGATACCCTTGTTGAGTCACGACCATGACATATTTATATATTTCGTGACGTGTGGTTATTTTTCACTCCTTCTTTAACATACATTATTTCATCCATATTTTTATCGACTTTTGTGTGAAATCCAACATATGTAAATCTCAGACAAAAATTTGTTAATTTCCAACATTTAAACTATACGTTTCATACAAAATTATACGTTTCATACAAAATTTTGTCTGTCTTTTTTTTCCCCCTTTTTTTCCGTTGCTTTGGATTTACCAACGGCGAACGGTGACGTTCTGGTCTCGCATTCGGGGAAACGCGGGTTCTAATGCTCGGCGAGTCCAGATTTGGAAAATACATGTTTTCCGCAAATGGTGGAACGATACCTTCAAAAGGTTATAGAGGTCAACAAAATGTAAAGCAAAGAATCAAACCAAAAAACAAAAATAAATAAAATAAAAACATAAAACTTTTGCCTTTGTATATTTTAATAAGTTCTAAAAACACTGTTCCCTATTTTTCTCCTTAATGTATACCAGTATTGCTCTCAAAATCCCTTATTTTATTTTTTCGAGCTCAATTTTTTTTTATTGTTTCATGCTCGCAATCCCATATTTTTTCGTTTTTTGATTTGACGTTTTAATAACAATTTCCGTTTAAAATTTGTGCCAATATGCTTCCGACGCTCATCACTGATTTGTTGACAATGGTGATTACTGGAATTTCTTGTGCCTGCTCTTGGTCAGAATAGGATAGAGGAGCAATAAATATTGGAACAAAAAAGGATGAAGCTACGTTTATAAGCAACAGAAGACAACTGAAATATATCTACAACATCAAAACGCAAACGCGAGAAAATGGCTTGAGAATGTCCAATGCCCAGTCTCTAGTAGAAGCGAGATTACGCGGACGAAAGGTGGACGCGGCAGTCAAGAGAAACAGATTTCATACCATCACAGAGTTCGAAGCATTATCTAATATAAAAGGAAGAAAATGTCTATGCTAGCAGTAACGTGGAGGTGCGGTTTGATCGAAACTGGTGTCAATTAAAAGAACCGTTTTCCAGAATTGTTTGCCAGAGATGAGTAGTCATTTGGTAATAATATTACTTAGCACAGCTGTAGAACTATTCTTAAGAAATGTTTGGCGAAATGTGATAGGATCCAAAATAAATCTTCATTGGGATTCAGTAACTGCCTATGCCGACGATGGCACAATAATTATCAATGAGAATCAAAATATCAAGACAACAATTGTGATACCCTTTTCAGAATAGTCTCGGAGAAAAAAAAATAAGTTAAGCGAAATGAAAACTGCTGTTTCTATATTCTGCCATACAAATTACTTTGATTCTTCCTTGTCAGGAAATGAAAAATATTTAAACAAAGTATAAACGTAGTTATACAGGAAAAAGGGATTCAGTTATTCATGTGTGGTATGACATTAATAGACTTTAAATTAGAAAAATCAATTTTATTTAAATAAATTATATCTTCATACATTTTGTCTTTTTGTTTGTTTGTTTGTTATGTTTTTTGTTTGTTTGTTTTTTTTTGTTTTTTATTTGTTTTTTTTTCCTAGCCATCTTTCTTCTTCATAGTTAACCAAAATCGATAAATGAGATATCATTTTAAACGTTTTTCAGCTTTGGTAAGACCGTTAATAAGCAAAGGATTTTTTCCGGAATTCAACCCGTAAATGGCAAAATTATGAATAATAAAGGTCACAGGTATGCGATAGTTCAAAGTCAAGCTGCTGGGCGTCGCTGGCGTCGATAAGGAGCGATCGCATTACCGCTAGATAGCAACACCACTTATCTTAGAGGTACTGATCAACTGTGTGTATTTTCTGGAGTAAGGAGCTTGTAGGATATTTTTGTTTCTGTCAGAGAAACATTTCTTATTGTTTCGTAAGGTGTTTTAAATGTTTTGATACATGTCTGTTTCAGCTGACAAATAAACGCATGCCACTGTTCTTCTTTCATATTACTATAAACCACCAACCTCAATATTCATCGAATATCATTCGCAAAATTTTCGCACAGGTCATCTAGTATTACGAGTCGAATGTAGGGCACAAATGTTACTTCTTTATTTCCTTATGGCTTTACGTCTCATCGATGTCAGGGTCATTAGCGGCGGGAATAAATTGGGTGCAAGGAATGGAAAGAAATTGGGCCATTATCAATTGAAGGAACCATCCCAACATTTGCTTGGAGTGATTTGGTGAAATAATGGAAAACCCAATTCTGGAGAGCCGTACTGCGGTTTTAACCCGCGTCCTCTCGAATGCGAAGCTAGAGCGTTACCGTTCACCCGCCACGCTCAATAAATGTTACCATTCCCAATAAACTAACGACTGCAATTATAATATAGGTATGTATCTTATATCTTTAATTGAGCTATTCTTGTAAATATTTTGGATCTCGGAAACGGCTATAACGATTTGGATGAAATTTCATATTTAGATAATATTTTTTTTTTAATTAAGTTTACCTAAATATGTGTCTTCCCTGCAAAAACGTGATTTTACAAAAAAAAAAAAAAAAAAAAAAAAAAAAAAAAAAAAAAAGCAATTTTTGTATTTCGCATCTCGGAAACAGTGCTATCGCCATCTCGTAGATATTTCAGGTACCAGTAAGCTGGCCTGATTTTAGTTTTCTTTGGTAACAGCAAGGAACTTCTATATCCTAAAAGGAATAATTTTTGTGCCCTAGCTGACCCGTGCGAGTAGTATCGTGGTCAGTCACTGACTGGTAATATCATAATGTGGAAATAGGTAAATACAAGTGTTTATTGATGAAAGTATTTTATTTTGAACAGTAGTATTAAATCTCACTTTTTCTTTAAAAAGTCGTTATCATTAAATACTACAAGTTGAATTGAAAAAACATATAAAAGGTAGATGTTTAAAAAATGTCGGGTTTGACAGAAGTCCTTTTTCCAATCTTCTTTACTTTACAAATCTTCTTTGAAAACAATATTACCAATTATAATGTGATCATCGTTGACTTTTTGATTGTATGTGTCTTTAACACAAAAATAAATATTAGTGAATCAACAAACTCGTGAAAAAGCCGCGTACATGTGTCATACGAAAAAACAGGTTCTGATAAATACAATCCTGACATTTGAAGCGTCTGAACTTGTGCTTTATAAATGTTTGTAATGACGGTTACTTCTTTTACGAATTGTTTTCTTATCATTTGGAAAGACACGGTTAATCAGAAAATGTGAGGTTACTGCGAAGTATGCGCATAATTCTATCGGAATGAATGAATTTAACAATGATGATTTCTCATCTAAGTGAATTACCACAAATCTTACACCATTAATTAATCCCTGATTAGCATTAAGATTCCTATTTAACATAATAATAGTATTTTTCTTTCAAAACAATTTATGAGGTGGTAAACCAGACGATCTCGGAAATGGCTCTTGCGATTTGGATTAAATTTCATAAATTGACAATGTTTTGCTTTTCAAGTTAGTAACTCGATTTTACAAAAAAAAGGGGAGCAATTCTCGTGTTTGGTATTTCAGAAACGGCTCTAACCCCATCTCGTAGAAGTTTCAGGTACCAGTAAACCTACTGATGTTATATAAGCTTTTCTTTGGTTAGAACAAGTAGCTGTGAGCTGTGCACCTCAAAACGCCCAGGAAGCCTTCAAGTCTTTTACTTTAATCAAACTTAAAACCTTGTATATTGAACAGAAATCGAAAGAAGCCCAGCGAGCAATAATCGGTCATCCAGGTACTAAGTCTTTATGTGAGACTGATAGCGTTAACCAGTTATCAACAGAATACCTACCAGTGTGGCTCAGTGCGCAACCAATCAGCAAAACACCACCGGTGAATGTAGGAATCCACTACAAAATGAGTCATACAAAGCAATACCACCTAGAAATCAGCTGCCTATCGTAGATACAAATTCCCATGATTAAAACAAGACACTTTCTAGAAGAAATAAATTGCCAAAACAAAAGAACAGACAAGAAGATAAATTCTAACATTACAGCTGGCAACAAATTTGGAAAAATGACAACAATAAAACGTGAAACCTTGCGGTTAAATCCACGTGGTACAAAGTGGTCAATGATATGGTAAGAACAAATCGATACCCTAGTCCCAAGATTTGAGTGTGAAGAAATGAAAGAAATATAGGAATGTGCTAAGGAAAAAGTCGCGATAGTAAACACGACCGCAAAAAATCAGATCACAACCGAAGAATTGATAAGACCACAGAGGAGAGCGTATCCCGACACAAAACATAATGCCACAATGTGCCTACTAGGACACGCCATCTACTACAAATTCTCAAATAAGAGCAAAATAAAACTAGAATACTGGTTTTACCTAACACAAGAATACGACGAACTGACACCAGCTCAAAAGAAAAGCTCCTTTGCAAATTTTTTAATTGTTATAAACGAATAATTTAAGAAAACATCAAAACTAGAAAACACGAATAATAAACACATTATGAAAAAGGGGAACAGAACAGCCCATGAATTAATAAACAAAGGTATAGAGCAAGGCAAAGTGCCTATTTATTGGTGAGCGAAAGGTAGGGCTGAAGGGGAGAAATTAAGCCCGAAAAAATAAAAATATATATAAAAAGGTACGCTGAGACGCCGCACACTGAATCGGCAGACACAACGGACCAACCACGAGTCCACGTCCCCGCGTACCGGCCGTCCAGACTGCGGGTTTCAGGCGAACGCCGGGACAGTACCCAATGTGCGTCTCATAACTTATACATTTCACAAACAAAAAATTACACTTATCACACACACAACATATTTACACGTTTAACTTTCCCCATCAGTACGTAGTAAGAGCTGGCAGTAGGTATAAAACGCTTGACACCAACAAGGTCATGAGTCCGAAAAGCCAAAGCTTCAAATTTCACAATAGTAACTGTGAGTAGGACTAATCAAAGACAGCTGACCCCAAAATATTGGAAATGACAAGAAGAAGAAGTCATCATCGGAACTGTAATACTATGATAACATCACAATTACATTATTTGTTTAGTGTGGTTATATGCAGCAGGTAACAATTATTGTCTGTGCTGAAGTAAACTGCCAGGGACAGGGGTGACCAGGCTGGTCAACCACCTCAGCCAGCTTTCAGGAAACCAGCGTGGCATTGTTCCCCTAACAAGAAGCGACCGTCATGATGTGTCACCCAGTAGAAGCCTCTACAAAGACCTTTCTCTCAGAGCGGGATATTTATGTGCCTCCAACCCTTACCGTGTATAATTGTGCAGTCGTGACAGTTAAAAGTTTGAGCGGATTTATGGAGACAGACCGTAGCGAAATGAGACGTGCCAGAAAAGCATTTTCTCACGAACAGAGTCCACTACACCGGAGAAAAATGAAAAGCCACGGCAGTGTCGATAAAATGCAATTCCTTGAAATTTAAACTCGCAGCCAATGAGGATGAGTCTGATTGAAGAGAGGTCGTGTGTGTGTAGGGACGACTGTGACCCTCCAATGAGAAAATTAGTTACTATTTTTACTAAAAAAAATTTCATGTCTGGACGTATCCGGAGATGGAAGGGCCAGAGAAGAGACTGGATTGGCAGAACCGACGTCCGTTGGTAGGAGGCGATCGCCCGTCATGTGAAGGCAAGCGGCAAAATCATGAATTCCGGAGAATATCCCAAAATCTGGAAGCATGCCGAAATTGTTCCTGTACCAAAACCTGGGAAAGACAAAAGGTCATCTAAAACTTATAGGCCAATTAGCCTTTTGCCGACCCTGTCAAAAGTCTTTGAAAAGATTTACCTCAAACGGCTTCTTCATCATATCAATGCTACAAAACTCCTTCCCAATAAACAGTTTGGCTTCAGACGCCACCATTCCACTCCACAGCAACTACTTGGAACCTGCAATGAGCGCCTTTAAAAAAAGGGAATATTTTGGTGCGGTCTTACTCGACGTGAGTCGTGCCTTTGACTCAGTCTGGCATGAAGGTCTCCTGTATAAGCTCCTGATACAGGGGTAACCATTGCCTCACATCAGACTTATCAAGAAGTATCTGAATGGACGTACGTTCCGCGTCATCACCGAGGATGCAGTTTCTTCAGTCAAGAATATCAAAGCAGGTGTGCCGCAAGGCTCCGTCCTCGGACCCGTTCTTTATAATCTATATACAGCTGACATACCCAGAACGGACCAGACTGAAAGTGCGCTATATGCAGATGATACCGCCCTATATGCAAAAAGCACTAGAGCCTCAAACACCGTGGCTAAGCTACAAAGAGGTTGTGACAAAATCGAGCAATGGGCAAAGAAATGGCGATTAGCGTTTAATGCTACCAAAAGCCAAGCAATAATCATAACAAGAAGAAAAGTACCCCCTACAGTCCATCAAAATACGAGGTGAAAGCATCAAATGGACCCGAACTGCTCTTTACCTGGGAGTCACTTTGGACAGGAGGCTCACCTGGAATGAGCACATCAAGAACACGCATTCAAAACCAATGAGCAGTTTTTTCCCAGAAGACTGTGCCCTGGCGAATGCTGGCAACAGGGACTCAACCGATGAATCTCGAGGCGAGAGGTCATTGAGACTATCTGGAAACCGGCAAGAGGCGACCAGTACGGAGTCATAAGGAGTCATAAGTGTTGGTATCCACACTGGCTCAAGTGTAACATGAGATGGTATGTGTGAAGACAGAGGTGCTGGCGTGTCTACCCCTGTGCTGACTCACGGTAAACATCCACGCTATAAAGTGTACTAAAATTCGAAGGAGCTCTCTCACCCAAATGACAACCTTGATGAGGAAACTTGCAGATAAGAGTTTCAATCTGGAGAAATATAATGAGTTTTAGTCGGAGCATTAACTTATAACTAAATTTTTGTTTACAATAAAATCAACGACGTGCCTTTGCTTTCATTTGAGTAATCAATTTATTTGTATCTGATACATATTTAATTGCTGGCCGAAATAATATGTTCACTCTGTGTGTAAATTTAAATACCTGAATAAATATCCAGGTTATGGAAATTTTTGATTAGTAATAAAGTCATGCACTTTAATTAATTATGAACCCTTTCTCATTTGAAATAATTTTAGTAAAAATTTACCTGAGATTAAAATTAAATTAATATGTTTTATAAGTTTATAAGATAACGTTACAGTAACTAAAAGTTGCATTTCTGAGACAGCACACTAGCGATAATATTGTTCCCCATAATTTCGTTATAAAGACAATGAAAGATCTGAGATTTAGTTCCGTCTCCGACCTTATCTCTTGACATTTCTCACAGGCCGCTGCGCCGTTCTCTGTGCAAACACCAGTAATGGACTGAGAATAAGCTGGATTATACGCCGGCCCAGTGTGTGCGAACAAGGCTGCTGTTTGCGCCGTGTTGTATTACTCCGCGTACCTAACACTACTGGTATTACAGGCCAGCCAATGCCGCCACGTAATTGACGCAAACCAGTGGTGAAAGCGTTTCGGCCTATTATTTCAATAACATTGTGAGGGCGGCGACATAATGCGCCTAAGTAATGTCCGTGGCGCTTGTCTGGGTCCGTTATTCATGTGTGTAACTTGGCTGGGGCGTGATTTCCACTGGGCATTGTGTTTCTGTCGTGTTTTCGTATGCATCGAATTGCATGTCGCTAACATTGAATTTCACAGGTGGTTCTGTGTGTCACTTTGTGCAATGAAACCACAGTTTCAAACAATGAGAATGTTTTCCCAGTTCAATACTGAAGCCTCGATTATATGTGAGTAAATACCTCTGCTTAAAATAACAAATCAGCATTTAATCACTGTATAAAACTGATTTTCTGTGTACTTTGCATTTTTACTTTCTGATGTAGATGAATCTTTTTTGCTAGGTAACAATAATCTTTTTCCATAAGGTTGTTTAGGGCTTTACGCTTCATCGACGACGAGTTATTTAGATACAGGAAATGACTGGTGGCAAGAAACTGGAAGAAACATTACTGTGGCCTTTCGAAGAAACCATCCCGGCAATCGCCTGGAGTGATTCAGTGAAACTCTGAATAACCGAAATCTGGATGACTGGATGGGAATTGCAACCCACATCCGCCCTAATACAAGTACAGATGGTTATTGCTCACCCTTCATGCTCGGTGCACATTATGAAGTTACGTAACCATGATTCATCCAAGTAATATTTAAGTATTACCAGCTTTAATTTTTCGGGTTCGGAACTAGTATCTGATCCCAGTGTTGAACTATGTCAAATGCTTCTTTTTTGTGAATCCATAGGTCGTCGGGGGTGGGACAATGTGGGTAGATTCTATATCATCTTCATATATGAGGTACCACCTCGATAGGTTGTTTTTCAATGGAGCCACACCTGTCATAAGGCGGTTCAATGTTGTCCATACCTTCCAGTTTAGTGATGAACCAATGGGAATTTCCGTTGTAGCTGGGAAGTCAGGTAGTGCTTCATCCAGCGGAGTGTTCACTTACCTTCTTCGTGATCTGAGCCTCCCGCAGCCCTATTTCAGTCCATGAAGGGGTGGCGATTGTAAAAGGTTTATTAACCTTTTCGTTTATATTTGATTACATTTCTGCGGGAGCCAGGTCTTGCAAAAGCAGCTACGCTATAGAGGTTACGCAATGGAGTATATTTCATACATCTTGTAATCAGCCTGCTTGTCTCATTGAGGCTTATATGAATCATCCCAGCGTGGGCTGATCTAGACCAACTAGGCAGGCGTAACCAGCAGTAGAGAAGCAAAGCGCTTTTCAGAACCGTTGGTTTGGCATCCCGCTGGTGGCTCATGATGTTACTTCTAATGGCAACTTTTTGGTGGGTCTTCCTTCATTGCTGAAATATTATCAGCAATGAATCAGAGCCAGATGTGTGACGCTACAATGCTTTCTTCTTCATAATTTTCATGATTGCGTATGTTAAACGAGATATCTACTAGGCTGGTACTTTTTCCAGTTCCAAATAATTGTAACATTTACTAATACTTTTTGTTTAATTTAACTATCTGACTTCTCCTTCTTATGACTGATATATCATTAGCGCTTTAAAGAAATTTAGTACTGCTAACTGTTCAGTTTTGCCAGGGAACGTTTGAATATTTATTATTTCCTTTTTTAGAAAATGTACTAACTTCATAAAGGTTCTCGAAAACACCTATCGCTAAGAAAAAATTTTTAATCCGTCAGGAAACTGCTTGAAGCCTCCTCTATGATCCAACAGTTATATTAATATTATCTTCAAGTTACAGGAAAAGCTCAGCTTATACCTCATAATGCTGTAAGAGAGGAGTGATCTATCAGATAAATGCACCGTGCGCAGAAAGAACATAGGCATGTCAGATATTTGACTAAATTTTCAGTAAAAATGTTATAAGTTATTACTTAACTACAATCAGTTAACGTAATCGCATTACTTTCGAGTCTAACGGTAGAGCCTACTCTATGGAAAACGTTAGAACTTTGAGACTTCGGTAAAGCGTGCTCTATAACCTTTGCGGTCGCTGGTGGCGTCGAGATAACGTAATGGTTGCTGACAGTGGTAGAAATAGCAGGTAGTGACACATTGTCCTTGGCACCTGTGGTGAGAGCTGCAACAAGACAGTGCTCTCAAAAACATTCCCCCGTCGCTGATAGCCCTGACATATAAATAACGCATGTTTCTACAACTCCTTCCAATTAATTCAATTCAATTCAATTGCGGATGATGTATTGTTTTCTCCAAAGTAAATCATCTTTCACTTTCACTATGTTGATTGGGATCTGCTTACACAGACAAATAGTAAGCAAGTACTTGTATTTTGTCACAAAGCCGGAAGAATTTAAGTAGTTAATTGCGAGTGACCAACACATATATTTCAAAATGTCAAAGAAAGAGGTATATCTGACGCTCTAGTGTCCAGTAATTCACTTAAAAGTTTAAAGTTAACAGGAAATGAGAATAATTTGTTGCATGAACAATTATTACTGCTTCTTCCTCTTTCTTTAAAATGTTTTTATTAACTCGCTTTGGGCTTTGTCTGTCCGGGTGAAATTTTGTAAGTGATTTTAAACTAACTACTCGATGAGCTAGAGACTTGAAATTTTGACCATAACACAGAAGTGGATGACAATGCACGAAAGTTTTTGGAAAAATGGGAAAAGTTGTCCAAAACATTGGAAAATTCGGAAAAACAAAAAATACTCTTTTATATGGACTTATTAGGCTAATTTTTTTAAACAATGTTCTTAATAGTCCGAATAAGGTTTTTAGTTAGTAAAAATTGGAAAAGTTGCCCTGAAAATTGGAAAATTCGGAGAAAAATGACTTTTTTCAGTGTACCAATTTGGTATATTTTTTTAAAATGTTCATAATATTCCCAATAAGTTTTTTAAAGAAAGAAAAATTGGAAAAATTGCCTGGAAAATTCGGAAATAACATAAAGTAGGCCTCTACTTTTTTCTACGGACCGATTTGGCTAATTTTTGAAAAAAGGGTTGATGTGAATGTTATAAAAACGATAAGTTTAGATGCATGTTACAATTAAAACCCCAGCATGAATTATAATCTTCTACTTCCACTAACACCCTTGCCCTCGTTGGGGCGTAGACGGTTTCCATAAATGGGGGGGGGGGGGAGAGGGAGTTGGAGGGTGAGTGTTTACCATTCTCAGGAAACGTTTCTAAATGTGAACTAATGTGGGGTCCCGTTACAATTCCCAGTTTGACACAGTTCGTACATGATTGCCCTGTCTTTTTCGCCGTTTTCTTGGTTCTAGGATATTGCTTTGGCTAAGCCCTCTGAAGTAAGTCATAGCAAGTTGGTCGAAACGTCAGGATTCAAAAAATCGACGTGGGTCTGTCCGGAGAACAAAGAAAATAAAAACAATGTTCGTAAGTGTTGTTATAGTGTAGATGACTGTGATAGTGTGTGTGTTCAGTGTTCAATGTTTTTTGTGTTGTAGATGAAACCTGAAGGAAGGGAGTGGGTGAAACCCGGTACCGGCCCAGTGATTTTGGGAAACCATGGAAAACCCAAATCTGATCCATTCAGGCTTACTCTTCCAAAAGACGAACAAATCACCATCACCAGTGTCGTATCCCCTCACTCCATGTGCACTTAATCCAGGACTTTGGTGGCAAATCTGGTGATTAGGTATTGTGCTCTTCAACCTCTATTACCCTGACAGCCAAATCCGGATGATAAAAATTTCTGCCACCACCAGGATCAGGTAATCCCGTGTCAATGCCGGAGATCATCACGGTGCCACAACCCACGGGGAATAAATGTTGATAGTCTTTAAAAATACTCTTCATAAATTTCGAGATATGAAATTTCATGTCTCTACGTCATCAGTTACAGAAGTTAAAAGTAGTTAATTCACATCGAATGGGTATTAAAGCTGCGGCTACAGTAGAAGTATACCACAAGTTATTGGAGCACTCCAAAGAAAATTCTAATTGAATAAAAATTATGCAAGAAATTCAGCACAAATCGATTTGTAGTTGCAAAAAAAGGTAATAAAATTCGCACAACTCATGCTGATAACTATTTTTTGCATACCTGTATCATCAAAAGATGATGACACTGAAGTTTGAAACTCTTCAAATATATACCACTTACGTAATTATTTTATTGTTTACTGGTGATTGTTTAAAGTTGTAACCTGTATCTTAATTACACAACACTACATGCACTCAGCCGAAAGCATATACAGTAGTCGTACTGTAGTGACTGGAGGCGAGGATCCGCCGACGCTGCTAATCGTATTCTCGTTTCCAAGGAGACGAGGCCGACGACCAACGCACTCGGGTCGTGCGTTGCCTTCGTGCAGCGCAGTTGGCAAACGACATGCCCGGCCTCACAATTCTCTACTCCAGTGTTTCTCAACCTGTGGTGCGAGATTATAAATTTAGATACCGTATTCGTACTGTGTAAGACTATAAGCGAGTATAAAGTCCAACTTTTTAAAAGTCACGAATATTTCAATGACCAGGTAAAAATCTGGAAATTCAAGGGTGAGGATAGGATAGCATTATTTCTACAGTAGTCTATTTATTCCCAGTTAACACCTGAGGATTAAGTAAATGACCGATTTCTGAGGGCCTTGTAATAGATGTGACATATCGTGACAACTGGTAGGGTTGGTAACAGAAGAGTGGTAAACATAAATAAAAAGTGTTAGGGCTAGCATCTTTTGTTTTGATTTCTTCATGTAGTTCGGTATATAGTAAAGTACCCGGTCCACAGTAACATTGTTATTCATTTCGATACCAAATATTGAGAATCTGGTAAATATATATAACTCAATTTTAATAGTTCACTCCTAGTTTCATGACTCTGTTTCTATAGGAATTCAGTACATGTTTTTGGATTTATTATGTTATAATGGCGGATTAAAATATTTTCCAGATGTTAATAATACACACGTAGGTAAAAAATTAGTTTCCTTTAATTTAGTAGTCCACGGTATTATTTTAGGAAGCTGAATTGGCAATCATTTGCAGATAGCATACGGGAGAAGACAGTTCGTGGAATTTATAAGGAGTTATACATTGAGGCTTGGACCGAAATCAAAACATAGATCAGGAGTAGCAACTGAAAGCAAAGAATTAAACTAGCATAGCAAACGAATATGGATAGTTTTCCTTTGTAGAAGACTCGAATAAATTGTCAACGATTATGCTGAAGAAGTAACTCCAAATACTGAAAGAAATAAAGTTACGATTAACATGACGCTGTAATCACGGAAAAATGTATTTATTTAATACAAAAACTATAATAAATTCTTACGGTTTCTGTTAAATTGTTTGCATGATGTCGTATTACACATTTATACAATAGACTCGGTAGAAAATAAAGAACTGGCTAAAACGTCTGTGTTTCAATCATAAATACTTACAGAACTTCATAATTATAATAAGTTTGACCCTTGTGTAATCGTAAGTTTTCCCGGCGGATCTAGTTTGACCCTTCTTGTCTGAAACTTTTTTTCCGGTCTCATTTTTACTACTACGATTGCAAATCTGTGTTTGAACTAGATAAATAAAGTTGCTGCCATTTTATGGACCAATAGATAGATAAAGTTCATTTATAGTTCGAACTACCTATTTACTGACTTCACTGAATGTTCTGCTGTTTTACACAAATAAGAAATAAATGCCAAACTGGATGGTTAAGCTGTTATTCTAACATCATGAGATAAAATTTCGGTTTTAAAATGTCATTTTGTAATCCTTTTCAAATTATGTGTTGGGAAAAATTTGTTACTTATAAGTTTATAATTTGTATGAAAAAGGGATTCTATAAAATCTGTCACCGGCCATGTTGAAGAAATGCAAGTGGCACAAAGAAGCAATGTATACATTACGATGCAGAAGAGACGTTATTGTCACAAACCCAGCTAAGTAAAAGGAAAAGAACCCTGCTCTTAAAAGGGGAAAAAAAAGCCTAAGAGGAGTATTATACGTTACGATTTGATTGTATGTACTGTCCTGTGTCTTCCCTGGCACGCAGAAGCTGTTAGATGCTCGGATATTCGGGATATCCATGTTCCAATGTTTGGTGTCTATATATGATTTTTTTTTCGGTCAACGTGACCCTCACTCATCGATCACGTAGCCGGCAAAAATTGGAGGATTCAGATAAAGCCTATAGTCCACAAGTCCTTATTTTAGTATTCTTGGGACATACTTTTACCACGAAATGATTGCGATCAGCTGTTATTGTAAGTATTGTCTTGTTTATCTGGGTGGAGCAGTCTTAATTTATTTAAACCTAACGTTTCAGCCATCTTTCTGTGACTTTCATCAGAGGACCTCCATTTCTGTTGCAGCTATCACGTATTTGTGACAGCAGGTAGCGCGCGAGTTAACCGTCCACGATGACGTCACGGTCAATCCGGCTTAGCCGACAATGGTAAGCTATTTTATTCAATGACACCAATGTTTTAGCTCAAGAAAGCAGATAGTGGACCAGGTGCGTCGGAGAAGTTCTAGAGATAGAGAAAAGACCTAACAACTTGAATGCTAACAGTGGCCTATCATACTTCGTCATACCTGCCTAAAATAACGCAAGACAATCGATTCCATCCGACCACCTACGCTAGGTGGGAGAACGTCCGTGACGTTATCACGGACGTTTCACTCCCTGCTGCATATATCGTACGTGGCAGTGGCAACAGCAATGACAGTCTTCTGATGAAATCCACAGCATGATGGCTGAAACTTTAGATTAAAATAAATCGACGCGGCTCCATCTGGCGAACAAAGATAATAGTTCTACCACGTTTGATAAAAGCCGATGCCGTGTCTTAACTCTTAACCGTCTGGCATATTCGTGTCTCACAGAAACATTCGAAGATTTGCTAAGAGCGCTCTGCTTGTGCGTTACTTACGATGATCTTAGTGGTTCCCAGTATATTTGATCTTTGCGTGCGAACACATTGCAGGTGTCTTGAGAACTAATCATGACAAAGAATATGGGCGGAGTCTCCAACGACGTGTGGAAGGTAGGCTGATTTTAAAGTGTCGTGAATAACGTGAGAAGATCATCAGTTCGATGGCAAGGGACGTGCTGTAGACCACTGGTCCACAGGTGATTAATTTCGGTATCGAGGGAGGTGTTTGAATCAGGCTGGACTCCAATTAACCGACTGTGGTGGCAGTACAGGATACTAAGCTCTGGAGAATGGCACAACTATCAGTGGGCTGCAAACAGTTGGGGGCAGACCTGTTTGGCGTGTCTGACCACCTCTGAACCTCAGATTACTGGTAAGGAATCGTTCACACGAGGGGATGTGGTACTAACATTACCTTCACTGACGCTCCTGTGACATCGAAACTACCTGGGCGCTCCTCTGTCGATGCACTATTTATTCACCGACATATGATAATAGACTATGCTTCGTGATGAGAATGACTGAGTTTAATAACTTTTATACATCTACGAAGTATCTCTGCATGTAAACGATTGATATTAAAATTATCTTATGCTCATTGCTGAATACTAATTTGTGAATTATTTACTATAAATGAAATTCAGGCATCCATAATCCAATAAAATGTGCTTATTCATTTATTTGAAAAATTTTCCTTGTTATACATAAATACCATAAGATGTACTGCAATAAATAGGTTAAATAAGATTTCGATAAAGCAATTGATCTCAGGAATAATTACCACAGATACTCCTACATATCATATCCTACATATCCTCTGAGAAGATGTAGAACACTTCGTGATCGTCACGTACAATAAGTAAACATTGTATCACTCTGCTTCAAATATTCTTCTTCTTCACTTTGAGGTTTAGGAATGTAGCGGATTGGTAGTTGGGCAAATTAATTGCTTACCTTGCATGATTTGTAATCGCCACCTTCCACTACCTTATGCAAAGCACATATATTAATTTCAGGAAACAGAGGTGAAACCATTACTTCTGTTATTAATATTTGAAACATCATAAAATATTGGTTTATTTGGTACTCAGTACTGCTTACAGACAGAGGTATATTTACCATTAATCTTAAACATCTGTCTATGCAAAATAAAGTTCAATGCAATACCTTGTCTTACAGGTGCAACATAGCAAACAAACAATTATCGTTAATTGAAGCTAAGAAATTGTAATACATGTACATTACAAAGAGTTACAAATTCTATAGGCAACTGAAGCAAAAACTCTCTTATACATAACGAGAGCGA
The DNA here is from genome assembly GCA_031002005.1 of Vandiemenella viatica. Lineage (NCBI taxonomy): Eukaryota > Metazoa > Arthropoda > Insecta > Orthoptera > Morabidae > Vandiemenella > Vandiemenella viatica. Next base: position 149,901,690 of record JARYHS010009186.1, read on the forward strand.
TTCTTGCGTGACAATGATAACAAGAAAAACATCAGATTTAACTGGATAACATAGGGCGCCACGGAGTTAATTTGTTCCCACAAATAAAAGTCATTGAAAGTTTCCAAACCTGGAAATCAGTCTTTCAATTCAAACTGGATAACAAAAACCAAAAAGCACTCGGCTTTAAGACACAACTAGCTCAGGAATTAATGTCCGGCGGCATAAGAACTCTTACTCATGAGACCGTTAAAGGGCTATCTCAATGATTCGTCTGAGTATACACTGTTTCTGGAGGTATAATTACCGTGACTGTCTGGCTGCATGCAGCGTCGTAACAAGAGCGCTGTCGTCTCTCAACGGCGCACCATCCAGGTAATGCTAGGCACTTGTCACGTCAACCAACACAAGTGACAACATCGATCGGACTAGGCGCTCAGTCATCGAAGCCTCCAGAATGAAATCATCAGCAGTACGTGGCAGGCAGTTGCCAGCGCGATCGTTCTGGACGGAATGACCTCTTCTCGCCCCTCAGAGCTCGTCTCTCCTTCCTCTCCTCGGCGAGTATCATGAAAAACACAAAATTTGTAATATTTCCAACCACGTGAGGAAATAAAAACATCGGATTGACTTCGCAAAAGTCTCCCCTCTATGCTGGCTAATACATTGCCTCTTATATGCTAAGAGTCTTCGGGTTTTGTCGGGATTGTTCGAGAGCCTATGCAGAAATAAATTTTCTCACCACACCAAGCGAACGCCCATTGAAGGATTCCATCCTCAAAATTCCCAGCGTCCAGACTTTCTCACAGGTATCAGTGCCAGAGATAATCCCCTCATTATCTCGAACTACGGGACACTTCCGGCTCAAGTCAGACTGTCGCCCACACTAACACAACCCTTAGCTCGGCGCGGATTTCTGTCTCCAACTCAAGAAAAAATATCTATTTATTTCCGATGTTTCTTATATCAAACAATAATTAATTTAAATTGTACGAGATGACCCATCTAGTCATCTTGTTACAGGAATTGATGCTTCACTTTTTTTTTTCTTTTTTACACCATGTTTTCTTACGTCTACCAACGAATCTGCGTCCCACTGATTTGTACTTCAACCCTAGAAGTATTTCAAAACTTTTTGTTTGAGGTACAGAACTTTATTCAACAAAGGTTTGGGTATTATCGACGAGACAAAGACGAAGAACTCTGGTGCAGATGGATGTTGTCATTTGTACTTCAACCCTAGAAGTATTTCAAAACTTTTTGTTTGAGGTACAGAACTTTATTAAACAAAAGTCTGGGTATTAAGGACGAGACAAAGAAGAAGAACTGTGGTGCAGATGGATGTTGTAGAAAAAACCATAATTGTAATGATAACGAATGTATTGATCACGTTTTGGAAATTAAAAAAAACTGATAAAAGAAAATTACTGAAAAAATATAATCTCAGACAAGAGTGCTTAATACAAAATAATAACTTAGAGGAAGACAGGTTGTAGTATATGTGAACCAGATAGCATGATGATAGTAATCGAGGGTTTGAAATAAAAGATTTTCATTCAAACGAGTAGCGAAACTAATGAGAAAAATATCCAATAACGGTGATCTAAAATTCCCAAAAAGTTGAAAGAAATGAATCGAGTATTGTAACTGAGTTATACAGAGCATATATATGAGGAATTCAATACAGCGAAAAACTTTAATATAAAAAAGTTAATCAGAAGTGGAGTCTCAGAAATTTTAACTGTGAGGCAAACACAGTTCTGAATGCGATTAAATGATTGATGCGCAGACGTATTTTGCGTGTAAAACTAAAAACGATCAAATTTGTGTGATAAGAAGCTGCATTGACACTTTTCAATACTCGGTTTTTCGTTTGATCTTTTATGTATTGGAATTAACTCCAGGTGAAATAATATTTGGACCAAACACATTACGGTGAACTGCAGACAGCGTGCAGATGTACAAGAGAATCTATAGTTTCTTTGTAAAGAAAGGAACTTTCATACAAGTTTGATCCTTAACAGGTGTAAAAATTTTACTTGAACAATTCTCGCCGGAACTTACTGTCTAGAAGCAATGTCAAACTTCGGTAAAAAAAATATGAGGAACGCTTTATTTTCCTCTTGGAGACATTTGTTACCCGTGTGAACGTGAGCTGCTGCCGAGGTGATGAAAGAAGAGCGAGGGAAGTATTATTCTATCCCCTGTGACATCACTCAGCTCCCAACTTGTACGTACTTAACGCGAAGTCCACAACTTCGCCAGCGCAAGTCATCAGAAAGTAAATTTAAGGAACTAAATTTGAGATTTACGGTGGAAGTGAAACCGTGAGCATTTAACTGTAATTTGAAATGCAAATCGTTATAAGAGTGCATTGTAGATGGCGTGGTGTTGTTATAAGCGCGCATATAATCTGCAAACTTTACCGCGGCTGTCTCGAAATATTATGCAGATTTAAGCCAACCTGTATCTGTGTAACCAAGTTTAAGCGGCTTGTGCGAACTTATATTTCTCAGATGACATTCCGGTTGAGTTGAACAGATTTATTCCCGAAGAGGTTTGACAGCGTTCCATTTTGGCGGAGTGTTACATCTTGTAGAAACTATGAAATTCTCGGAATAAATTAATGTATTAAGATGGAGGCATATTTCTGCGGAATCTCCAACTAGGCAAAGCTTTCTCTAAGTTTTCGGATATATCAACGAATAAAAGTCCAATTAAGTAAGATAGATCATTATTAATTTTTTTGTAAAATGTTTTTAGGTAACAAGAATATATACTTACATATAAATACATGCTCAAGAAAATATAATCTACATACGTTTTAATACTGGTCTATACAAGAAAGGTGAGGCTTCCTTCATTTTACAAGTAACTTATTTGTCTTTTCATACATTGTTATATACATTATTCCGTTAATCTAACGCGTACATACACACAAATATTATTCCGAAGTGGGAGCCTCAAAATGTGACCTTTTTCAGCATTTTGAATTGTTAATAAAAAATTATGAAAATTTCTTTATTAGAAACCTGATACAATAAATTTACACTGGGTATTTAAAGTTGTACTTATCTTTTACAAGGCAAGCAAAGGCCACTAAATATAGCCTTTTAGTCATTTTCATATATCACTTCTGCATACTTTTCAACTATAGTTAATTATCTACCGAAACAGTCGAACTCTCATCAAATTCATACTTTATTACTGAAGTGTGCTTTATACGTCAAGGGATTATATTTAAGATTATTTATAGTTAAACTATTTCTAAAAGAGATAATTAGCATTAGTCGAATACTTCGTTAAATTCGATACTTTTATCTTGTGTAGATACCTGGTTTTGTTAATATAATTTATTTCAACAGCTCATTGGATTCAGATAGTTCACAAGACAGGGATGAACAGTAACCGTACTGTTATTATGGTCAATATGAGTCCAAAGGCGTCTTTAATTGTTCGTATTCATTTCAACTTGGTTTACGAAATCATTCACGGTGAATCCAGAGCCGACTTCCATCCATTCCCTGTTAATTCGATATTTGTATTACCAGTTCAGAAACACAACTTTCGAAGAGTAGCATGAAGGATAACGTAAATTTTAAACTAAAATCAAGAAGTTATTGATCTAAGAAGATGTGGCTTGATCCTCATGTGCATATTATTCTATGAGTTACAATTTCACATATCACCTTGTTATGTTTCCAGGCATTGGGTACAGTAATATGCGTGATAGACAAAGTGAATTTTGGAGGGATTTAACTATCGGTGATAAGTTATGGAATTGCAGAGGAAGAGAAAGATTAGGATGTATGACGCAAATAATTCAAGATGTGAGTTGTAACGGGTATGATGAGACGAAGAAATTAGTTGAAGATAGAAAGAGAGAGATGATTACAACAAATAAGTCCAGAGACTAACGACAGGTAAAAAATGAAGTTAATGAAGCTTCAACTACATAATTTCCTAAGCACACTCATTTTCTCATCTCAATAGCTATTGGCTGGAGAACGGTGTCACGTGTCAGCCTTCGCTTGAAAAACAGCCAGCAGAGATACCATTAAAAGAAATTCGTGGTTATGTCCATAATTTAATAGCTAAGCAACTACTACCAACATAATTGCCATAATACAGTCATTAAGTTTGCTTTTCGTAGCGCTTGATAGTTAAAAATATATTAAAAAATTTTACGGCTGAAAAATCATGGATCTGCTTTTCAGTAACATGTTGCCAATGAAAGCAACTTAAAAAAAAATTTAAAAAATAAATTATTCATGGTTTCTGCTGTAACCACAAATGCCAATTGTTATTCCGGCTTAGGATAAATTTCAATTTAATTAAAACTTTCCCTAATGTTGTCGCTTGACCAAAGTTTATGTATTACGGTATATCTGATTTTTAGGTATTTTGCTTACCACTTTCGTTAATAGACTTTGCTCATTTTCACTGTATGTGAGTTATTAGGTCATTTTAAATGGATGTCAGATCAAATATGTTACCGAATCAACTATTCCGGCTATTCATTTCTTCGGAGTTGCTCAACTATTTAATAGTATGGAATGTGTATTAAATTGTCTGGCCGTTACAGATACTATTACCAATTATTACATTATGAGCGTTTGCCCAGTCTCAATAATAAAAAACAACGTGACGTTTTCGAAGCTAACAAGAATTTTGTAAATTTTACAGAGTGAACTTTAAGGTTCACATTGTTTTTAAGCAATTATACGATTGCACTATCGTCCCTGTTCGTGTTTAATGTTTACCTCTGTTAATGCTTCTGAATTCTCAAAGCTCATGTTTATATTTAGCCAAATCGGGTCAAGCTCTCAGAATCTTTCATCCTGAAAACTGGAACTATTCTACATCCGTGACGATACGCAGAAACCGGTAACGGGCTTACACTAGTCCACATACAATTCAGTCGACATAAGCATTGCACCACACCTCCAAGGTGTTTTAGACTTGTCAATTTGTTTCAAAAGCTAGTAGCACTTAAAATTAAACTTACCACACGCAAAACTGAGGCCATCAGACAGTAAAAAATTTTCGCGTCATGTACCCAGTGCTCAAGGATCAGGCTGATCAGATCATATAAAAATTACGCAGTAAATTTTTATCAATAGTTAGAAATTAATTACTCTGTTGGTTGTGGTTCAATGTTAGCTCTGACCATACAGGACATTCTACACTTTCTCGAAAGCTTCATGGAAGAAGCTGTTGAGATACTTACCGGCTTGAATCCATCAATGAAGCTGAATACCCAAGTGTTACACCACAGTTAAGAAAATAAGTTTATAATCATTTTCATATCAGGTTTTGTATTGCAGGTTTTCAATATGCTGCAATCCCAAGGCTTTTCAGACAATTTTCCACAACGCTGCGTGGTATTTCCGGAGGATGCAGCGACGCTAGTGGGCAGAAACCATCAGGCATGACAAATTCAAAGATTTCACGCAGAGTGCTCGCTTATGAATAATGCATACCGTCACGCGCTACACACGAGGCGGTTTCTCTCATCCTCAACCCTTCCGCAGAATATTTTCACTTTGCGGCTCACGTAGCTAGCTGACAGTATTTGTTGCAGCGAATTTACTTCCACACCAGCACCTGACCACCTTCCACTCATATTTTGTATCCAGGTACCTGCCGTTATCATCTCCCTAGGTTTTCGGTTAGTGTAGGTAGTTGGTAGTTTAAAGTAGTATAGCATAGTCACAACAACAGGACTGGTTTTGTATGCAAAAATACAAAACTAAAGAATCGTTATAATATTTTGTTCACAAAAAAATTCAGATGATAGTTTCTCCTCTAACCGAGCACAAAAGTACACATATATCCCATTTTTCCTTCTTTTTATTTTTGCTACATAATTTTTACATGTGTGTATTTGATTAGGTACTTGTTTTCAATATGCAGGGTGATTGTAACTAAAGTTTAAGTTTCAAAACGCTCTAAAAAACGAACCACTGATTAGAATGATGTCAAAATTGATCGGCGTGTTAGAAGAAAGGGGAAAGAACATAAAAAAAAATAGTTCCAAATTTTAGTGGCAGTTTTTCCCCCTTCTTCAATGATACGTCATTCAATTTTTACGTCATTCTAATCAGTGATTCGAATTTTAGAGCATTTTGAAACTTAAACTTTAATTATAATCACCCTGTATTTTTTAACCACAGTATTATTCTGAGTTAGCTATACATTTATTATTTAATTCTCTATTTTGTTGAATGACCAAGAGAAAGATGGAACGGACAGGCATATAACCCATACAGTACAGTGGAAGAATAATTTCCTTCCTATCCTTTCCAACGTCATTTACTTGCCGTCTTTGGATCTTACCCTTAATAAAACTTATCGGATGTAAAACCTTTAAGTATGAGAGAAGCTAATAATCAAACAACCCATTTTGCACTTCTGCTCTATGGCAAAATATATCATATTTGGTTTGTATGGACTCGTGAAGGACATTATTTGATTAGAAAGTTACTGTTTAAAATCTTGTTTTGCCGTTATGATTTTTTGTTGCTGTTTAATAATGATGTTGTTCACATGGACAGTTTCGAAATTAAACACTACAGCTACAACTTCCATGCAATAGAAATTTGCAGGAATCTTATATTGTTCTGTTGCAATGTTCGTGATACGCAGAACTGTCATATCTATAAGACGGTACGTCGAAGAGTTTTAATTACTGACTTCACTTGCTTGATGTAATGGTTGATACTTTCACTTAATCACTGTTGTACGTATAATAGTATATTGTAATTCTTCAGGAGCTCGTAGGTATCAGAATGTACACTGAGCAGGCAAAACATTGTGACCGCTTGCTTATTAGTGTGTTGGTTCATTTTTGGAGCGCAATACAGCTGCAATTCAGCGTGGCATGGATTCTAAAAGTCCTTGTTAGGGTCCTGGAGTTGTCTGGCACCGGATGTCTACGCAATTCCCTTAAATTACGGGCCTGTTGTTTGTGGGCACGGTGTCTGGGAACGAGCATCTCAGAAAGGGCGGGCTGGTCGGCTGTTCGTGTGCTACTATAGTGAGCATCTGTGCAGAGTCGTTGATGGTCGGTGAAACCACGACTGGGCGACAAGGTGGTGGACGTTCACGCCTCATCACTAAACGTGGTCGTCGGAGGCTTGGCAGCTCTGTAGGCGGCGATCTGTTGCAGATCTGACACCAAAGTGTGCACCGAAACACTTGCACCAGTATTGTACTCCGCTGTCAGATCTGCCACTGATCGCCGCTTATCCCGCTTTACAGAGCGAGAAAGCCCCCGACGACCACGTTTTGTGATGAGGCGTGGACGTCCACCACCTTGTCACCCAATCGTGGTTTCACCAACCTTTCACCACGCTGCACAGATGCTCACTACAGTAATACCCGAACAGCTGACCAACCTCACTGTTTCCGAGATGCTCGTTCCCAGATGCCGCGCCCACAAACCACCAGTCCGTAATTTAAGGAAATTGCGTGACCTGTGCTTAGAATCTGGTGCCAGACAACTCCGGAAACCTATCAAGGACTTTTCGAATCCATGCCATGCCAAATCGCTGCTGTATTTCGCTCCAATGACGTACCAACACACTAATAAGAAGGTGGACATAATGTTTTTGCTGATCAGTGTATTCATGATTAGCTAAATAAATTCTTTATGAAATATACTTAGATTCCTTAATTCGAATCATAATTGCATTATATTCACATTACCGCAAACCCCATAGGTTGGTACATGAAATCGATCGCACACGCGAAGGAAAATTTTCGTTTTGAACTGGTACTAGAATAAATGTTTTAGGAATTTGTTTTGTCTTTTATAATAAACATTAGCTGAAAAACAGAAGAGAAATTTGTGGTTTGTTAGAAGGTGTTGTTGGAACTATTATGAGAATTAAGAATTTAGTTTTTTATATTTATTAATTTTTTTCAATCGTTCTACGGTTTCCTCTTGTACCAGAACATACATGGTTTTGCTCAAAGCCATCTCCATCAGTGCACACATTACTGTTGAGAAACAAACAAAAAATGTTTAGACTACCCACGTAAAATGTTTACGTCATGTTGTACATGGTTACAATACTACTTTACTGAGTACAATAAGACTAGACCTGTACAAACAAAACCTGTCGGACAATCTTGTAAATTGTTTGTTGGCAGCTCAGCGCCCTCGTCACGGGTAGTTGGATTCGACCTCACTGGTGGCGCATATTCCGACTAGCTACTGCGGTGGAATTTGTTCCGTTTCTTTGTGCCTTTGGTGAAATCTATTCCGGCTGGCGACGCGATGCGGGTGGATTAATTAGGAAGAGGGCGCCTGCTTTCTAGGCAGCCCGCCGCAATCATCTGGACGCAGACGGCGCGGCGGTGTTTGTTTTAGTTTGGACTTAGGCGAGACTTGGCGTCCGCACGAGGCGAAACCAGGGCGGCCGATAATGCAAATTAGATCTTTGGTAATTGCATCCTTTACGTTCATAAGCCGAGTTTCTAATCAGATTACGAGTAAACTGGGTTAGAGTTAGAGTCTGGAAGATTGATTTTGGCTTTAATCTTGTGAGCCCGCTCTGCTTGTCCTAAAGCCAGCAACACCAGCGCTCGCTGGAGGGATGAAACGAAGTTACGGACCACTTGAAAACATACATGTTTTGGCGTTCAAGTAACAGTTTTAGCCCTGGTGATGCTAAACTTGGTTTCAGTGAAATAGCGTTTAATGCAACGTTTTATTTCTCTTAATCTAGCACAATAATTTTCAGATGGCCAAACATTCATGTGAAATTATATTATTATATAAGATTTAGGTTTGAGGGTTTTTAAAACGCTAATTTTTTTATGTAAGTTACTACACGCAATGACGTAAGTGTTTTGGTATTAAACCAGTTATTAGAAAATAGTACATCATTTTGTTCCTATATTAGCGATTTCGCACATTGATGTGCAAAACATTGCTTTGGCTCAAACTGTCTGTGATAAATATATAATGAGATAAATCTTAGTGTGGTTGTAATATGAATAAATGTTCTTCCTCCTCTCTTTGTAGGCTTCTAAGTAAAATTCTGTAAACATCTGCTACCTGATGCAATAAAATCCTATCGGGTGTTCAGGCGGATAGTGTCGTATAAATACGACGTTTCGTTAGCTAGCTCTACTGTCTTCATCAGGTGTCAGGTCCCTTCCAGTTGTCACAAGCTGACTGTCGCCATCTAGACACCTTCAGTGTGACAGTCAGCTTGCAACAGCTGACGAAGACAGCTGAGCTAGCTGTCGAAACGTCGTCTTTACACAACACTATCCGGCTGGAGAGGATTTTATTGCATCAGTACGCCAGAAAAGTCTCCACTAACACATCTGCTATCTGGAACCAGAGTTATTAAAAATACTAAACTACTGCAATAGTCTATTTCCGCGATTAGTTACTGTTTACAGGATTAACAATAGTGGGATAAAGTTTACTACTTATGGCCTTACGCTCTGTCTACGTTGATGCCATTAGAGGTGGGATGGGACTGGGGAAAAGGAACGGAAAGGAATTTGGCCGTGGCTTTTTAATGGAAGCATCCCGTCATTCGCCTGGAGTGACTTGGGGAAACCATGGAAAACCCAAATCTGGATGCCACAACGGGGATTCGAACCGGCATCCTCCAATGCTAGGCCAGAGCGTTAACCGCTTGGAATAAAGTAAATTATAATTTACCATATGCATTTGTTGTATGGTCTTTATTATCCAAACTATTCACCAGACGTTTTAAATGAGTTCAGTAGAAATTTATTTACGATTTATGATTAGAACAAAAGAACAATGTTAGTTTGTACATATGTGGCGTTAAGGAAATGCATGTTTCTTGTTACTTCCATACATATCTAATTTATTGCATGAACACACCAGGAATACTTTGGATGTTGTAAAGAGAATGGACTACAATCTTTATGTTGCAGGTTCTAATTCAACATTTGTTCTAACTTTTGCCGACGCATAACGAGATGGCACTAAGTTTTTATCTTAGGATGCAGGACGTGAACATTAATGCTGCACAACCCCCATAAATGAATTGGTTCAATGTTGTCCTAAGTATTAGATTTTACATATACTCAAAGAAGCTTAAAATTGCAAAAACCTTGAACATTCGTTACTGTGATTTTTTCCCTAACATTGACAGTAACATAAAACTTAAAAGTGTTGGAATTACTTTATTGCGTTATCTACCATTTTATCCTAAATCGTATCCTACTTATTTAATCTTCTCCGACATTACAAGAACAGAAACACTAATATGCTTGTACAATCTCAAACCTGATCTCCAGAATCGTTTAAACAACACGTAGGAAAGTTGCGACACGTTAGAGTGTAGCAATTATGCATCTTGTTAGTTTCCACAGAATAAATACAGTATTTATGTTAGCGAGGAAATTTAACATCTTCAAATTCCAAACTGCGTATCGTAATTTTTTACTCAATTGGAAAATATAAATAGTGGTATTTAATTTAACTTAAGAGTCATATACTTGTAGCATGCAAATTTAGTTTAGAAGCTTTAATACATGTAAGATCTCCAGCACAGGATATTAACCAAAAGACAAGAACAGAAGTTACAGCAGGACTTTCAGATGAGACTGAAAATAAAATAGGTTTTAAATATTTGGTTGGCACTATCAAAAATGATATGATCGACAAATAAAAATGAGGAAATTTGTGGACAGAGAGGCATTCACTCGGAAACACAAGACAGAATGGAATTCACTGAGTAAGAGACTGAAAATCGAACTATGAGGGTAGCTTTAAAGCTACCAAAAGCAAGAGCTGCAAGAGGAGCAAAACAGATTTGTTTGCAATAATTACAGTAGAACACAATCAGCAACTGACGTGGTAGTGGCAGTCACTGGAAGAAAAGAGGCTGGTGAAGGGAGTGTTATAACTTTATTTCAGGCATAAGACAGTGGGAAAGTTTGTATTTCTAACTAAGGGAATCAGTTGGTGGAATAAATTGTGGAGGGAATGCTGATCAACTTATTTTAACTATTAAAAAAATCTAAGTTAAAATTCGTGTAGTTCAAAACTAAAATTGCATGAATATTTTTAAGGGCATGGGTTCCATCGCATTTGATAACAATAAGGAAGTCAACTAGAAATGCATGAACCATTCAGAGTAGAATCAGAAGAGTAAAATTATGGAATATAGCGTGGGAAGATCAGGTACCGATTAAAAGAAAGTCTGTCACGATTACATATAGAAATGTAGTTTTTTATAAGAAGTAATCGAAAGTATATAGCATATAGAATGGTAGTAGATGACGCCTTTTACAATTCTAAATGCTGCTTAGTACTAGCATGAAAACAGAAAGAATATTAATAGAGATAAAGAAATTAACGGATGAGCAGAATATAGAAGAAGATATTTACCATCATTAGAATCAACTAAATTATTACCGGGTCACCAAAACTGCAGTTAAAATATAAAAATATGAAAATCCAATCCACCCAAGTCATCTTGTTTTTTCTATTTTGTGTGTGTATACACGATAAGTCGAATAAGTGAAATTTAGATTATACTGCTAGAACACACGTTTTTATTGTCTATTGTTTAGATGCCGCTGTGTTTGAAAAGCATCCATTTGTTTAACCATATGACAATACCGATCAAAGAACAGGCAATTGTAGCGAAGTTTATAATCGAATAATCCCTCCGCGCGATTTCTTTACTGAGAACCGTCAATTTCCTTTGTTCTTCCACCAGTCTTAAGAGAATTTTTTTAGAATGTTTTTAGGCCTAGGTCATCAGAGGCGGGAAAAGACTAAGGGCTTAGAGCTGAAAGGAATTCGGTCGATGTCTTTTTAAATCAACCATCCTGGCATTCGTCTAGAGAGATTTGGGGAGACCATGGTCTCCCCAAATCGGAATAGCCGGATGGGGATTCGAAACGGCGTCCTTCCGAATGCGAGGCCAGAGTGGGGGTATTAACATTACATCACCAGAAGCCAAGTTACCCTAACTTGCTAGATTCTAGCAACCAGGTGATTATCCACAGTACCACCGATGAGGTAAATTAACATCGACATGTGTCGGAAAGGAACCACCAGTTACTTCAGCCCACTACGTTTTATATCTCCAATTAAAATCATTCCGTGTAGCTTAATATCGCTTCTGAGATTTGCGCCTATGATTCCCAGAAATCAATGTTCATATCGAAGGAAAAAAATACAACGCAATTACCAGAACGTCAGAATTATGTAACGGAGTAATTAGGTAAGGTTTGATTAGGTCACCATTTTGGAACATTACTTTCTTCCTTCGACGAATTTCCTAAGTTATAGCGTTAACAAAAATAGAAATCCATTCCAACCTGTATAATAGCAGCAGTGGAATAGTTCTGAAGGCATAGATGCGCGTTTTCAGGTTATACCGCCCGATTATTAATTTTTGTCAGACCATTTTGGCGAATTTTGGCAGTTATTAAGACAAATGTTGGAACTGTCTTCCTATTAATCACTAGGCACTTCCCTTATGCAGAAATACTAGCAAGGTCTAAGGATGTTTTTACCATGTATTAATATCCATTGGTTAGGTTACTCGGCATGTATCGAATAAAGAATAAGAGAAGAAATTTAGTGGACCAAAGCCTACCACTCTTCATTCGGAGGAGCACAAACCCTGCATGCTCAAATACTATGATGATTTTTCATCAGAAATAAATGTTCAACAAGCACAATAAGACGACAGATATTTATAAAACCTTTCATGTTGGTAGAGCAGACACCTCCTTTCTTATGCAGCTTAAAAATTTGTTAAAAATATTGAAAATAGCGTTAGTCTCTACCTAAATAACAAGCTTAAAGGTTTCACTTAAGAGAAAACTTTTCATCCTAGTTTGACGTAGCGTAAATATGTGCTAATCCATTTCTGAACCTACGCAATTACAGGAACTACTTACGACACTTTTTATTAATCTTTACAGCTTTATTTTGGATATACAGTGCTTAAAATGTGATAAACGCCCGTTAATGGTCCCTTACATAACACATCCAATTAAAAAAATGCCGCTCTAAAAGGCAATGCGAATTGAAACTGCTATATTATTTCCATCACATAATCATTATTTAATAACCTAATGGTTTTCGTGATATGAAATTTTTATTACGGTTCGTTAATTAATTCAATTAAGTGTAAAATAGCCGGAAGGCAATGAAATGCGTGGACACTTTTTATCATTAATATTACACAGGTGACATATGTTAATTGCTTCACGTAATGGAGGGTATGAATATTTATAACCTGTATGAGAAAATGGATGATACTTGTTTGTAAGCTAACGCATATTCTTAGTAATTTTCTTTTTTAGTATCAGCATTCTGCTATCCTTAGCAGACAGTACTTTTATCGTCCATGCGTTTTTATCCTTTCTTATTGTCTGATTTTCTTTTCCGATGTGAAAGTTTTGTCATGGACCTTGTTTTTGCTTCTCTATATAAAGAGGTTGAGTGAAATTTAAGATTCACCATCTCTGTGTTAATCACATTAGCCTTGTTCTGGTATTTGTGCGTTTCACGTCAATCTTTTTGTACCATTTTATTTTCTTAAACTGCGTCTATGCTTTCGTCTACATCTGCGTTTAATCGTATACTCTCAAATTCACAAAATTTACTCAATCATTAGGTCATCTTATTTATTTCAATTAAGATCCCCTTTCACTGCAACCCAAATAGATCACCAGGTGAATTACTTCACCCTAGTCGTGAATGAATGTTAGTACGTTTGCCAATCAATTCAAACCACGCTGTCTGTCTACCAGACAATCCCAGCCAAATTTATAAAGAAAGTGTAATGCTTTCGCAAGGATTGAGGGAAGAGGTTAGAAATAAAGTGGCTCTTCTTCTATACTTACAGTCAATCCTTTATGATAAGGATCCGAAACAAAACAACAATACTCTAAAAGTGGACATATTAGAGTTTTATTCGATATCCCCTTCATATAAGCGTATATCCGACCAAGGTGACTTTCACAAATCCCTACCTGGAAAGGGCCTGGCCTGCCGTTTTAGGACCCCTATAAAACCGATCCTACGCGTACAGTCTTTGTGGTGGTTTTCTTCATGGCAGGGGACATTCCTGTATTACATACATATAAGCTTCATTGTTCACCAGTAAAAGAAATATTAGCAACGCAAACTGAATCGGTTAAGCAGGGTTTTTTTTATTAAAAAAGAAAAACGATTCTAAGTAGCAGCAAAAGGGGGGTTCAATCTCAACTCCTGGAAATAACAATTCTATCATTAAATTGTAAATAGGAGGTACTGAGTGTGACAACTAAACAATAACAAGCGACATTGTTATTGTATAAATATGTGCTTTTAGCAATATAGATGTATATAAAAAAAAGTTTGCAGTAGCAACTGTAATTGCTATAAGTGTAAGGAAGACCCACTCTAATAGTATAGAATTAATTAGACTATAAGTCGAAGTGTAGTGTATTTATATGCCACATTCCTTACATGAAAATATTCTTTCTGCATTTCTTGAAACTATGTACTCAAGAATTAACAAAATTAATATGTAGGTCATAATTTAGTCACTAGATATTGGTCGGTATAAATGAATAGTAAATAATTTAAAAAAAAAAAAAAAAAAAAAAAAAACGTCGCACTGTGCTCGAATTCCACAGTACCACACTTTCATAGTTAAAAGTCCAATTTCTCTGAAGAAAGGTAATCAAAATACATTTTCGTACATGCAATAATCCGTGCAATTGAACACTACCGGCTGTTACATTTTCGTACACGCAATAATCCATGCAACACCACAGAGTGATTATCGATATGTGCGATATGCGCTATATCGTAGGTGCGATATCGCAGAGTTGGGGGATGGTGGCGAAAAGATGGCGAGTGGTCACAGAGAAGAGTGCGCGAGAGTTGGTTCTGCGTTGTGCCATGTGTTAGGGGACACTAAGTAGTTTAAAATGAACAGTAGCGATGTCAACGGCAGTTTAAGTGTGGAATGAGCATAACCAAGAATTATGGACAGTGAAGTGAAGTACTGTAATTTGAGTGACTGTAGTTATGACCACATGTTCGCGTTCACCACTTAACCAAAGTTGCAATCTTCAGGATCTCGAATACCGATTACGAATCACATATATTTGGTAGTTTATGGCGGCGTGTTGTGTATCATCCTTGTGAACCTTAACATAATAAATGAGTGAGAACTGTGTACATGAAAGTTTTGTTTAATTCATGCAAGGTGACTTAAAGCATTTAATTTCTGGCATCTGCCTGTGGCCACCGATCAGACCGAATCTGCACTGAATATAATAGTGAGCTTATATTGGCGTACAATAAAGTTAAGCCCAAGGACTACTTACTTTTCCCATTTACAGTGTTTCAGGCTGTTACCGCTGTATAATTATGGCTATAAATAGGCAATAACTAGAGACAGAATTTATTAAAATAGACCACTTGTCATAAACATCATAACTGGAAAAACAAATAACCGTCATCGAAGTTTCTCTTTTACTCGCAGGATCACTCCCCGCGGTAGGCACGACGACTGAGCTGGTACGAACACAAACGGCGACAAAAACGTAAACAAGTTTTCGCGGTCGGCCAAGTTGCATCCTCGTTACGCTGTCCTGGGCCGGAATCAGATTTACGGATTCAATTTTCGTCGCCCGGCGGGATTGCACTGTGCCCCGTTGAGGCGCGCTCGCTCTTGCCGACCATTACTCATAGCTAGCTGGCCGGCCACCCCGCCTGGCTCTGATACATTTCCGGCAGCATCACCTACAACTAAAGGGGATCTCAGCTTCACTGACGCGATGCGCGACGAGATCTGACCAAATGGGAGATAAATGTCTGTCTTATGGTCAAAACATTACAAACACCAAACATATATTACTGGTAATAAAACAGGGAGGTCGAACTGATCAGGAGAAACTTAAGGTAAATAACTCAATCAGTGCTATATCTTCATTATTTCTGCCAATGAGTAACATTCTAACTAAATTGTCTGTATGAATATTGAGTTCATATAACATCAATAATTTTTGCCTCATTCGACTTGGAAGATACGAATTATTTTTTCACTTTTCTTCAGGAAGTAGTTTTTGTCCCATAAGTTTAGTATTATATACTTACAGTATCTCCTGTAAGTGGCCTTTAATCTTAAAGTATAATTTATTCGAAAATTATATAACAGAAGATAAAAAAATATGTTCCATTACTTTGTGTCACAGTCTCCCGCTTTCCAATGAATTTGCGCCATCTGTAGGGAACCATATGTATTTTAATAAAAATCTTTTTGTATAATACCTACATTATTTCTTTCAGATAGTAGCAGTATAGCTTAAGCCTTTTTATAGATATTAAGTTGATATAACATCAAATATTTTTAGGCTGATTCGACTTGGAAGATAGGAATTATTTTTCCACTTTTCGTAAGGAAGTAGTTTGGTGGCCCTTAATTTTAAAATAAAATTTATTCGAAAATTATATAACATAAGATAAAAAAAATGTTTCTTTAGTTTTTGATACAGTCTCCCTCTATCCAATGCACTGGTGTCATCTATCAGGAACCATACATATTAAATGAGGATATTTTTTTTTTTGTTTTTTTTTTTTTTTTTTTTGTAAATGTTTTCCACAACTCTATGGATACCACCTTCGAAAGCTTCGCTTCTGGGAAAGTCATAATAGAAGAAGAAAATAGCTTACATTAATTTCACAATCCTGGAACATTCAATATTCTAAAACTGTAACAAACGAAGTTTCCTTTACGCGTTCGTAACAATGTGGGGTTGCTTTACTCCCCAACAACTGTTTAAATCTGTACTTACTTACGTGTATAGCAATGTAAAGTTTTATTACCATGTTTGGAATAAATCGCTACCTGATTTCTGTATTTCTCCCTGAATATAATTTCACTAATTTCTGTAACTAACTGCACTCGATTCCTGCACGGATAAAGCTGTCTTGGCTATAGTTTCAACAGCGTATTTAAATTTGAAATAATTAAAAATTTTGTTTCTATTGTACGTAATAAACGTCTTCTGGCCGTTGTTTATAAGTAAAACTAAAATTCGTTTTTACCATATTGTAATGTTCTACGAACCCACTAATTTATATATGGAACAATGGTGTTAATTTTGAAGAGATTTCATTTCGTTGAGCAGTGATAATTCTTATTATAAATTAATGTATCACAGAGCGCATTTAAGGGAAAAAGATAGAACAAAGGCTAGCGGGAGTCACCCAGGTCACATCAACCCCTACCTGGAATAGGAAACAAAGAGCAGGATGTTTAACTTGCTGACAGACTCAACACTCTAGCTCCATGAACACTTTGCCGGTTGCGCAAATTTCATTCACATGAATAGGCTGAACAACAGGTCTTTCATAAACGTCAGGGTATGAACATTTGCCGCGGCAATTAATAGCACGGTCTGAGTGATAAATCCAAGAATGTTTATCAAATGAGTCTGAATAGCAGTGATTGTGAAGATTTGAGGTGAATTGGAAAGCAAGATTGTTATAAACCAGCAGAAGTTCATAGAAAGGAGGAAGGGCGAACGAAATGCTCAGTCAACAAGAATGAACAAGAGACCGGAAAGAGGAGTGCATGTATTCCTGTCAATGATGAGAGGCCTATAGGGAAAAGTTACTATTGCTGTTATTTTGTCTGCGTGTAACCGTCTGTAGAGGAGATTGAGAGGGGAAAGGAGAAAAGGACGAGGCACTTCGTCTCAATTCGTCTTCACTTGAAGAAGAAAGATCTTAGCTGCTGCAGTGAGCAGACATTCTTTTGAGATCGAGTTTGCAGAGTTCTTCCAACGCCACAAATTTTCCTAGTTCGTCACACCTACTGCAATAGGTAGAGTTTCTTTTTATTTTTGTTTATGGCTTTACCTTTTTCGACGTCGATGTCATTAGAAGCGGGAAAGGATAGGGAATAAGGAACGGGAAGGAATTCTGCCATGCCCTTTTGAAGGAAGCATCCCGACATTTGCCTCCAGTGATGTAGGGAAAACATGTAAAACCCAAATCTGGATGCCCAGACGGTGATTCGAACTCACGTCCATCCGAATGCGAGGCCAGAGCATTAACCGCTAACCCTCCACGCTCGGCAGGTAGTTTGTTGTGGCAGTGTAAAACAGGTATCATCGACTAATGTTGTTCATCGTCTGTGCGTTAAGGAAGCAATGCTTTCAGCTGCACGCTGCGACAGGTAGCGGAAAAACTGTAGGATACACTCATTGCAGTGTGGCGCAGGTGATATGACTCGAAACACCCTGCTGAGCAGTATGTAAAGATTAAGAGAGAACTAAAACTCTATAAATCTTTATTTGAACTGGCGGATACGGATATAAATAAAATATTTAAACTTGTTAAAGGTTTTTCCTGTTTTTCACCGTTTTCGAGTCTCATGTCGATGTTTCTCCTGTACAATATCAGTCATAAATTCCTGTTTAATAATGATGAGTCTAACACTATGTCTCACAAATTTCATTTTTGTTTAGATACAATTTATCTAAATTATCGATTGGATTCCTTGTTTATGTTCATTGAATAAATTTTCAATTTTCATTCTAAAAATAAACCCAGTTTTAACAATGCAAGGGTGTCCCGTCCCGTAACTACTCCCAACAATCAATAATCTGAAATATTTCAAGGATAATAATGTCCATCTATAAAAATGAATGTATGTACTGTACATATATATTTGGATGTTTTTTATACAAATCCGATGATTTATCCGATCTCGATGTAACTTTGCACACGGGTGATGTAAAACAAAGAAAAAAATACTTTCGACATTTGGTTAACAAATCCTCCACTCTCCATCATCAATCCCCATTAGGAAAATTCACACGTGCAGGATCGACGGATCGTGTTCGGATCGGAAGGGTAGTCAGACAAAGGAAGGTCCTGTTATTTGTTTATCTTATTGAAAAAGAAGTAGAATAATTATAGTAAACCATTGTCTTTAGCGATTGGTGCCCTGGCTTATGAGGTGATGAGCAACCTATTACATGCATTTTACGCATACGGAATTTCCCGGGGGGGGGGGGGGGAGGGAGGAGGCTCTGAACATGTGCAATTGTTCAGTTTTTTGCAAATAATTTAGAGACTGTCGGCCAAATTGGATGGTGATGGAGAATGTTACCGACCCTCCGATCAATCGGGATAAAACATCAAAAATTTATACCTAACACTGAGATAAGCCAGGTATACTGTTAGTTAACAATATAATAGTGTAAAACACCCCCACCGTAAAAATATTAACATTACAATATTTTAATATCAACGTTACAATAATATCGTGCTTGAAGAATTATTGCTTACACAAAGCTTGGTTTACTTCCACACATCATTTCCTCTAGCCATAAACGTTCAGAAAAATTCACTATCAAATACATAATTTAAATTATAAAATCATTTTTGATGTCACAATGAGGAAATGAGTTGTCTTAGTGGAAGGAGGTAGGTCTTACGAGGAAAGATTTTTTGACGATGTCAATTATGCCACACAATGTGACGAGGAAACAATCTGGCGTAGATGAATTCACTTTCATCATTGTCAATTTATTTATTCGTTTATCCTCTCTCAGGATTAGAAAACTGTAAAATTGTTTGTGATGGTTATAATTTCGTCTAATGAATCAGAAATAAGTTAACATAAAATCCATATACCGGTGGTGAAAATTACATGAAAACAATGTATTAAAATCCTGGAAGAGACCCACTAAAATTAACATGTACGCATGTTGCTTCTTCAAGTAATATCTTTTGCCTAAAATAACAAAACACTAAGGGCTGAACTTATAGCAAATAGATATCTTAGCAACTCTGAAGTCTTCAACTCATCTCCTGCTGTTATTTAAGGTATTAAACTATTCCCACAAATATATTCCTCAACCAACGTTGTTATTTAGCTCATACCATCTCAGCTTGCCACAAACGGTTGTTACCTGTTAGAGAAACTTTTACAATTCGTTTCAATTATATTCGCTCCTTCAGCAGGCTACATTCGTAACACACGCGATACCAGAAAGGAATGTCAATAATAAACTCAAAACAATTTTCTGAGAAGACGAACAGCAGTAACAAGTTCCTGAAAGGAATGTTGCAAATTGTTACCGGTCAAGGCAGTACTGACAAACAAACACGGCGCCTCCTGTATGAACCTCTTCCTCGAATCTAAATCCTTGTTTCTCACAATCGAGAAGTCCTTGACAAAGCTATGTCATCCATTAAACATGAATTACAGCACAGATGTTTGCGATATTTGTGACATAAGCTGAGACAGTTTTAATACCAACCATTGGACAAAATTTCTTCGAGCTCTTAAGAACTTTAGTGAGTGAATAACGTTGACTGCTGAAAAAACTTGAAACAAGATTTTTTTGTTATTCCTGTTCTCCCAATCGTAGGTAGTTACCACGGACGGCGTTTTATGTAGATAATAACTTCTCGCATTATTTCTATTGTAACCTGTAGTATGATTGTCGTCATTGTGTGTTGTGGTATGTATAGATGACTAGTGACTGTGGGTTACGTTCAGGATGGTTCGTTTTTTTCTTGAAATTTGAAAGAGGTGGGTGGTTGAAATTGGGACCGACTAACCTTTGACTCAAAATCTGGGATTATCAAATATGCAATAAATTAACTACTCTGCTGGCCAATTACAGGATTGTGAAAAATTGTTCGGTAACTGCGACTTGAGCAGGCTGACCCGTGACTAGCATAACGAACAGTTACCGAGCCTTAACTATTTTGGTTACGTGAGAATGACGAGATATAGAATGATGAAGAGTACGGAATAAGCTGTTTGTCACTTTTTGATACAAATATCTTGAAATCTGGCGTTAATATAACACAGAATTATGTAACTGGGAGTATTCACTTAATGAAGCACGTCCATTGTAGGCTCTTCAAATCACCCTCACCATTTTTACAGAAATTTGGGAAAAAAGAAATTAACAAAATTTTGAAATTTTGATTTTTTTTTCGGGATTTAAGGTATACTCTGCAATTATTCATATAATTTACAAGAGGTCAGAAACAATCGTTTCATGCCATCTTTCATCTCATCCTACACTACAAGATGACATAGATTTAGTCCTCAATTACACTCTTTGATGGAAGCTCTATCACAGGTGAATGTTGGTGAAAAAAGGTTAAATACATTCAGGGACACGCTTCCCAATTGTAGATCTCTGATTTTAAGCCCAATAGGAGGCCCCAAACAATAGGCAATATGCCGATAGTCAAGAAACTGATTAAAAATTAAACCCTGCTATGTATTTTCAAAGTAGATAGGGATTCTGAAATTCTTTTAACATTAATACAATAAATTATACTTTTTGTGTGTGTGTGTGTGTGTTTTTTTTTTTTTTTTTTTTTTTTTGCTTGAAATCTTTCAAATGCTTCTCAGCGTGTGAATTTATCAATCACAGTTGTTATTTGTTCTATATCTCTCACATTCCGGTTTAAAATAGTGGGTTTCATTATAAGTTATAGGATAGGGATGGTAAGGAACGATAAGCAATTCGGTCATGGCATTTTCAAGGATCCATCGCGACATTCTCTAGAAGTGTTTTAGGGAAACCCTGTAAAACCCTCTTCCTCCAAAATGCTATGCCAGACCATTATCGCTCACCCACCGGACTTGGTAAATCAAGATTAAAGTCTCTAGGGAACCTACTGAGTATTCTGTTTGTCCCAGCAAATCGTTCCATATTCTGCCAATTGTATATTTAGCACAGTGAGAGCCTTAGAAATGGAAGCACGAAGTTTATTATCTCCTCATCACCACATATACTCATTAATATTATCCAAACAGTAAGAAAACCAAACAAAAGTTTAAAAATTAGGCATTAATGTATTGAAATTTATTCCGTTTCAAAAAGCTATTATTTTTCTAGAACAGAAATATTTCCTGGGTGAAGTGATTTTAGTTCTGTTGAAGCTTGCTTCCTTATAATTAGTTCATCTATGTAGTTCAATACCAGCCCTTCTAAATATTCCCATTTGTAATGTTTGTTTCACCACGAACTTGTAATTCTTTTACGATAGAAATAAAAGTGTTTGCTAATATTTGTGAAACACGCTACATAATGAACCATATGATGCTGTATCCTGTGAAGTGGGAATGAATTAACGAGTGCGAAATGTGTAAACAAGCGTTAAAATTGCTGTCCGCATTGCGCAATAGACAACTACTGTTTGGACAACATGTATCATTTTACAGAGAGGCAAAAGTAGGTCCTGTTTATATTACTGCTTTAATCTGCCTCTAGTTTTATACAGACATGAATTCAAATAACTGCTAATACCGACGACTTAATTGCGTAACGCAATAATTTATTAAAATATTATATCATTACACTTACTGAATCTGTGTTTACATTTTATTTACATATGAGAATAAAAGATTGAATGTCATTGTGCTGATGATAAATTAAATAAAAGAATTTGAAATTTATATTTATTTGCCATGTATTTTTCAAGTTATAAGTTGATAACAGTATTAAGAAATATATATATATATATACATATATAATATTAAGAACTTAAACACAAAATATTAACAAACTAAGGTAATGGAAACCTACTGTAGTATTTTTATAATTTAATAGTTTTCTTAATATTTCTTCTTGAGAAATTACCATTATAACTGCTCTACATTTATTTAGGACTCATATCACTCCAGCAAACATTAAGCACTCATTCTGTTTAGTCATTTGTAACAATTGAATTACAGTACCTATGGGTGAGAGTTAACGCTCTGGCCTCTCATTCCGGAGAACACGGGTTCAAATCTCTATCTGGATATCCTGATTTCGGTCTTCCATGGTTTCCAGAAATCACTCAAGGCTAATCCCGAGATGTTTTCTTCGAAAATGCCATAGTAAAATTCCTTTCAGTTCCTTATTGTCATTCCTTTGCCGCCTTTAATGTCGACATGATGCCACTAAAAAAAAAGCGTCACTTTCAACAGATAATTTTGGGATATTAGTGAGCAGCCTAAATTGAGATGATTTATCAGATAACCATTGTGTTATCTTAGATCACAGTAAAAATTTAGACTCCAAAGATTTCTGCTAAGGAAAGAGAAATTATCACGTACACAAATGGTCAGCAATTTCATAACGGGTCAAACTAAAATGGTAATCGAAGCGAAGTGCTAATTCACCGCTCGGTAGCTCTAAGAGGTGATATATTATTTCTTTATATTAATTTGTTCCTAGATCATAACGTTAGATGTAGCTAAACTGTACTAAAAGTTTCTCCAATGGATTATCCCAGTTGTTAGAAGACTTACCGCACAAAATCAAACGCTCAATGAAATGAAACTATATTTTAAAAAAAAAGATCACACGAACTATTATTTATGGGAAACTAGAGCGAATGTTGATTTTGATAGTTACAATAAAAATAGCAGTTGACATGTAACCTTGATGTTACAGAGTGAAACAGTTGCTACTGAGATCAATAGACGTAAAAGTCCTGCTGGACAGATATATATATTCAGTTTATAGCGCTGTGGTTACGATATGCCCAGAAAGTTACTTATTAATTAATTAAGCAGAAGACAGTATGAGGAATATTAGTAAATTCTTATTATTTTTCAAAATTCTATTCTTCTCACTGAAGACAGTTTTCAGAATGTAGTGTAACAATTGTAAGAAACTATTGCCAGCACAAACTATCATGCAACACGCATCTGTACGGTACTAAGATGAGGAAACCAGAGGGCAAAAATAGCCTTAGGTTCATACACGTGTATTATAAAATTCCTGGGTCAGATATATCATTCACGTTAGGCGATCAAGGAAACCTGTGGCCGTGTCAAACTGAAGAGTTCTTGAATCACATCAATAGACGGTCGGCGCTGTAAGTATTCAGTTATTCGTATAACAGTATTAATTTGTTGAATAAGTGAACCCAATATCCATTATAATAATACTAGAGCGGCGAAAAATACCGTATTGCTCACACTGATTGTTATTACTCGTAGGTATAGTAAAATTTTCTAGGGACAAGCAAGAAATACTATCGCGGAGGATCGAATTGCACTCTTATTGATTAAACAAATATACTGTTTCACTAAATGAATTTATTGCACTTTAAAGAGCACATGCGTCTTAACAATTCAACTGGGCTGTCCTGCAGACCTATTGTTTATCTTCTTTACTGCAGTTCCTTTAGATACTCAGCTTACTTTAACATTTCAGTACTTTTTCCTAACTGTCATCACTCACCAAATACTTTACATAGTACTAACCCTTTAGCAAATCATACAATAACTTCCTCTGCCAACTTGGCCAGTTTGTGCTTTCTGCCACTCACTAGAATCTTTCAATCGTCTCAACCTTTTTGTATAGCATTTCGCTATTTCATTTTTTCTCGGCTAATTCCTTCTTCACTTCTTGTTAGTGTTGATCTTAGATTATTTTCTCCAATTCACAGCGTCTGGTAAAAAGGTACAATCCTTGAAAAACATTGGCAATCTTTTTTTTGGCTTCTGACTATATTATTAATAGTATCATTTAAAAATACTCTCTTCAATTCTTCAAATCCACTTACGTTGCTTCCCTGTTAATGGTTTTTATTTTTATGTTGTGTAACTTCCTTCCAGTTCCTCGTGTCCTCCCGTTATATGTTTACTAGTTATGCTCAATAATGTCCTTCAGAATTTGTAAGATTCGTTCTTCACCTGTTTCAGATCAATAATTTTGTTGTCTAGAAATCCGTATCCTTGACTGAACTTGAAACATAAGCATATGCTTCATTTATAGTAACCCACAAAGTGCATTAATTTCCTGTTTTGTCTCATGGCTCCACGTTATGGTGTATAAAGACGACAGTTATACCGTCATACTGTAGTCTTCTTCTTAGGCAGTTCTGTCCTAGAAGAAGACTGCGGTATGACAGACTAAACGTCGGCTACGTGGAATCACCTGGACATCCAAGAGACAACTGACTCCGGCCGCGGAAGCCTACAATTACAATTTATCGTTTTATTTCATTCTGCCCTTTCTTCATTGCACTGAATCCTTACAGCAACTTTTTTCTGCTGCCACTAGACTCTTCCTATTATTCCTCATCACACTCAACCGTAATAGTTATTTAAATAACTGATATGAAATGTCTAGCTTTTACCAACAAAATACCCAAATAATAGAAAAAAATATGGTAGAATATTCAACAACACAGAACAATTCACTTACCAGTTATTCAACGCCAAAATTCCGGATTACGAAAACTATTTCTGTCTTTTAGTATTCTTCTTTATCAGTTAAGTCTTGCGTATCGAATGTCCATCATCATTCATCATTGGCCACTTCGCAGTTGATAGTTGTAGTGACTGTGAAGAAATTCAGTTATTGCTAGGATTAAGTCCACCGCATCTTCTTTTGTGGCTGATTAGTCCAATGGCGGCGCAACATATCTTGCCACATCTGTTACACGCGAAATGTTAATACAGAGGTTGAGCTTACGAAGCTTTTTCTGCTTCATTTTTTCCACACAAGCATTGTCATTTTTCGACATGCCGACGGCGATATTATGACGCCATACGGGTCTCAGGTTAGCGCAAGCTACCGAATCGGCAGTACCTACGCCAAACCTCTCCAACTCGCGTTTGAAGGAGTGTTTAAATCTTTGAATACAGGTCTCTTCATACGAGCAGTCTGAATTAGCATGACTTTACGCGGTAATCTTTCAGGGTCGGCGTGCCAATAAAACTTCGAACTTACTCCATACCCACTTTAAAAAAATTTCAATCCCAATTCAGTTTCAGGGAGTACATCACTGTCAATTTGCACGATGAAGTCTTTCTAGTGGATAAGTGATGCTATGTGAAATTTCCAAAAACCTTCCAATCCAATCTTTTTCAGGAACTATTCCTAACCCATTCTCCATTTACTCTATCTAATCTTTCTACTTTATTCTATATTTACAGGACTTTATTGATAACTCTATTACTCGAATCGATGTTACTGTCTTCTCACTACTCCAGATGAATTTTCCAAGCCGTGTACATGTAATACGCAGAAGTCCGAACCGCTATAGCCTTAATTCAAAGGTAAAGCTATTTTTGTTATATCTGTTAGCGACCCACTCGAATTGGGCAGGGTAGTTGGTGCGCACCATACCACCCACTTGCCATTTCCCACTCTCTCCCTTCCGTACGCCCCATTCACTCCGCCGCTATCGTTTATTGACTTGCAAATTCGTCACGGATTTACGGAGGGTTTTTTCGTCTCTTTTCCGCCAGTTCCTCCTCCTCTCGGTTCTCTCGCCGAGAGCGCAGCGGGCTATTGTCGTCGTGATTGATATTGTGCGCCCAATTGTTCTCACTGCGGGCCTTTTCATTCACTCTAGTCCTACCGGGCGGTGGCCATTTTACGCGAAGTTTCACTTCACAGTGATCTCTGCGTTGCTACTCTTTGAAACTGCCTTTGCTAGCATCTTAACTTGCCTTCCGAAAGATAAAATTACATTGTTATCAGATTTTACAGTGTTAACTTACTTTAACTTGAGCGATGATAAGACTCTATATGTTCAGTGAATCAGAGTTCTATATTCCACAACAGGGTAGAGGAACTTTCCTTTACTTCGTATGGACATTGTTCATAATTTTCAAACAAAATGTGTGGGCACAGAATTGTGTTGCGACAAACGTTTTTTTCTGTACAGAAGATATCGATCTGTTGGAATTCCCGTAAGGTCACCTAGTATCTGAAACATCTCTTACCCTAATATGCACACCATATTCCTCTAATAGTTAACATATGAAATGCACAAACATTGCCTTTTATCAACAAATTTTATTTCATTTAATGAGTTATTCTCGCGGTTGAAACAAAAATGGGAGATATATATATATACTGCTGTCAGAGTGTTGTCGTGATTGCAAATACCTTACACTTCATCTTGCTGGTACAGCATTAATTATGAATTGTAGAAGAGTGTACCTAATTTTAAATTTGATTCAAGAATTAAAAAAAAAAATATAAGAAGCATAAACAGCAAATTTGCCTTCATGTTATAAAATATTTTTCCGTTTTTATTAGCAACAAATCATCAAGTAATTTTAAAAATGTCAAACTGGAAACACATTGTTAAATACAAATAATTGTTTTGACCTGTTAAAATTTTGAGAAAAGCAAACATTTAACAGTAGCAGAATCGATAGTTCTGTGAGGCAATGTTTTGTGGAAAATAACATTCCTAAAATGGGCTGGATGCCCAAAGTCTCAACCTGAACTAATGGAATACTTTTGGGATGAGCTAGAATGTCAACTTCGCCTCAGACCCCATCGTCCAATCACCCTATCTTTTCTGGTTTCAGTTCTTGACGAAGAATATGCTGCCATTATTCCACAGATATTCTGACCTCAATGAAAGTCTTACCAGCAGAGTTAAAGCCAACATAAAGGCAAAAGTGTAACAATTATTTCCAATAATAGAGAACGTGACACACGGGAAAATAGCAGTTTCAGATTGGTGACCCGATTCTTTTAATCAAATAATGTATCTTATCAATCCCAACTCCTTTTTCTATTTTCAGTGTTTGATGTTTGCAATTCTAAAGCTGAAATATCTTTTTTGACCTCTATATTACCTATATTACCTATCTCATTTTAACTGTTTCTTCCATTCCGCAAATTTTCAAGGAACTATGTCTGTATCTTTCTTATAAACACTGCTCTGGTAATCACATCCCCATCTTCATGCTTCACCAGCTTTGAGTGCAGCCTACTCTTTGTTCCTTCTTCCATTGTACAGGGTGAGGCATAATATCGAGCAATTTTAAAAAGCGCGCGAATCAAGCTACGTTGGAGAGAGGTGGAGGGGATAGCGTTAGTTAAGTTGGGCGGGAAATAGCATTCAGTCACAATGGAGCGCTGAACCCCATAGCATCGTGCGTACGCCGTCAAAGTATTTTATCAAAACAGCAGTTCTTATTAGCTAACACGTCGAGCATTCCGCAACCACTTCAACATTAATCGGAATTGGCCGGTGCCATCTGCCTGTGCGATTAAAAAGTGGGTTGAGAACTTTGAAGAGACGGCTTCAACAACAAAGAAGAAATCTGGGAGACCAAAAAGTATGCGCACACCTGAAAACATCGAACCTGTAAGAGTTACCATTGAGAGAAGCCCTCGTTGCTCAGCTCGCCGGCAAAGCGCTACACTTGGCATTTCAAACACAACGGTAAAAAGAATTTTACACCAACATTTGCACTTTCACTCCTGCAAAATCCAAATGGTTCAGGGTCTTAAGGAAACAGATTATGTAAGCCGAAGCAGGTTCTGCTTAGAATTTTTGGACTTGATTAATCATGACGAGGAAATTGTAAAACGTTTGTGGATGAGTGATGAAGCTCACTTTAATCTCTCTGGTTATGTAAACAAGTAAAACTTTCGATTTTGGAGTGACGTTAATCCTAGAGAACAGCATCAGCAACCACTGCACTCCGCAAAAGATACTGTGTGGTGCGCCATGACTTCATTAGGGATCGTAGGGCCATACTTTTTTGAAGATAGCCTTGGCAATGCTGTAACAGTGACTTTGTAGAATTATGCAGACATGTTGGAAAGCTTTTTTATTCCACAACTTGCACATTACGGAGTGAATGATGAGACGTTTTTCCAGCAGGATGGAGCAACTTCCGACATTGCTCGATTAAGCATGATTATTGTCAATCGTTTGTTTCCAAATCATGTGATCTCCCGAAATGGTGATACTGCATGGCGCTCTCATTCACCGGACCTCACAACATGTGACTTTTTCTTGTGGGTTTATCTGAGAAGCAAAGTTTACCAACATAACCCTCCTAAGCCCTGAAAGAGCGGATTCGACAGGAAGTTGTTCAAATCTCACTGGAAATGTTGCGCAATGTGATGAGTCACTTCAAAGTCCGGCTGGAGGAATGTGTGCGTCTAAACGGACGCCATCTTACCGGATTTATCTTCAAAAAATAATCGATGTTTTACTATTGCAGAAAATGCATTTTCATCTATTTTATGATTATGATATAAATATATTTTTTAAAAGAAGTGTTTTTACTTAACAGCCTTTTAAAAATCGCTCTTTATTATGCACTCTTTTTTTGCTTATGGCTTAATGCCTCGTCGACGTGATTGTAGGTGGGAAAGGACAAGGAACAGGAAGGATTTTGTACATGTTTTTCAATATACGCTCACTCCGATGCCGGCTGTTAGGCGCTGTCCGTATTTAGGATAGGGTACAGCTCCCTCAGCCTCATTGCGGCTTTGAGTCGAGTTTCCTCAATGTGTCGCTTCCTTGTGAGCCTGCAGTCGAGCGTCACACCAAGGTATTTTACAGTGGTTGACCACTCGATGTCCTCTCAGTGGAGTCGTAGTTTAGTTGTCTGGTTGTGCTGGCGATCACATTTCCCCAGACGTCTCGTCAGCATTATTGTTTGGGTCTTGGTCGAGTTTATAGTGATTCTCCACCGCCTGGCCCATGCTTCAGTTAGTTGGAGTACTTCTTGTAGGCGCCGAATGGCAGCAGCTTTACATATGTGCGCGGTGAAGAAGGCTGTGTCATCCGCGTATAGGACTGTAGGAACCGTTGCGGGGGCTGGAATGTCAGCAGTATACAGGTTGGACAGTACTGGTCCTAGTACTGACCCTTGCGGCACACCCGCGTTGATTGGGTGGCGAGAAGATTGTTCATTCCCAACTCTCACTCTGAAGGATCTTCCAGTGATGTAACTCTTAATTAGCTTCACAAGCCGGCCGGGGAGTCCCTGATTATAAAGCCACGTTTCTTTTGAACTTATTAGTAAACATGAGTACACACACTTTCACTTGCGCGGGCGGTGAAATACTTCGTTCACCAACCTATTTGCGTTGCAATGACAGAAAAGAAAAGATTAGAGAAGTAAGGTGCCACCCTGATGCTTATAACGAATTCTTTCTTCCCAAGTACCATTTGGGATTGGAATGTACAGTGATTAGTTTGGGTGCTGAGCACACTCTGCCACCCCCATTTTTGTGAATTGCAAAGTGTATATGTAGATGCAGATCAAGGAGATGACAAATCAGACATGAAGTTATGTCACTCCGCAATAATGATGGAGGAAATGTCTTAGGACAATAGCTTCAATCAAAACTGATTTCTATATGTATGTTTTTATTTAATTATTTTTATTTTTTGCTTATGTCTTTACTCATAGTGAACGTCGAGGTCATAATAGACAGGAGAGGAATTGAGGCAAGGAACAGGTTGGAATGCAGCCATAATCTATTTAAATAACTAACCCGGCATTCGTCGAGAGTAATTTCGGAAAACCATGTACTACAGAAATCTAGATGATGAAACGGGAATTCGAGCCCGCGTGCTCCCGTTAGAGATGCCAAAACGTTACGGCTCACCAACTACGATAGATATCTGCTTTACAACCGTTCTAAGCGAAATGTGTGAAGTGAGGCTCTCCTTCCGCTCCAGTCTTGTAGATGTTCTCTCATATGTGTTATACTAACTACATAATTAAATTTTAATTTGATCGACTACTATTGTACTAACTATTGTATCAGTCTTGCGTAATTTATGACACTATAGTGAGAACAAAATAAGACGAACACAACACTGCCATCCATGTCCTAGGTCGGACTCGAACCGGCGGCTCTTCCAATCAGAGGCCAGGGAGCTAGCCTCTACACTGCAAGCGCCGACGTCCCTCGCTTCCTGTCTCTGTTCTTGTAACATCAGATGCAATTTCTCAAAATTATAAGCATGTTTTACTAAAATCGATTAATCTTATTGAAATAGTGGACAATCATTCAACAATCAGATGTATTAACAGAAGCGATGAAATTCAGTAGTGTTGCCCTTAAAAAATAACCATTAATTTATTTTAAAAAACTTAAGAGGTTAATATAGTTTACACACGTTTTCTTCTGTAATCAGCTGAGTTTTCAAATCAGTACTTAATAAAACAAAGAAGTGTCAAGATGTAAGACATTTCGGCTGTCTACGAATTGTAAGGCTAACCTAAGTTCTCTGTTAATTGACTTTAAATATTTTGTTGTAGATCAATGATGGTGGTACTGGTTTCATTTAGAAAACTTTAAATCACGATATGGTCTAATTTTAGATCTATTATTTCTTAACAGTGTGCTCTTACTGACAAGAACTAAAAATTCAAGTCTAAATTATGAAAAAATAAATAATTCTGGCAATAAATGTCAAACTTATCTAGTGCCCTTGTGAAAACTAACAAATTTTTAGACAGGTATTAAAGACTTCTTACTTTTTATTAGAATGAAAAAAATAGTTTTCATAACCAATCTTGCAGATGGCCAGTCTCCTGATGGGAAGCCTTCTCAGTCACTTTGACTACCAGAGAGACTGAGAGCGTGTGCTATTCCAGGAGATCTGCAAATCAGATTACCGCTCCGATACCAATACTGTAAAATGCAGCTTAGGTGGTAGATTAGTAATATTAAATTCTTGTAGTTTAGTAGTAGTAGCAATGGTAGTTGAAGTGTAAAGTGATCTAGTGAAATATTAAAAATTGTAATTAAAAAAGGGAACACGAAACTGCAAACACTATAAAATTAGAAAACCGTAACCAATCAGTTAAAAAGTCATCAATAGATTGGATTCTGGTGGAATGCGGCAATTTTACAAGCCTATAATATATATTTAACAGCAAAACAATTTTATGTATCGTGCGAACAAACAAAGACTTTACGGATATTGTCAGAACTAAACATACAAAAATTGTATTTTTCCTTGAGAAATATGTGTTGTAATATCAGATGCAAAACTGTTTGTTAAATTAAGCCCTATTTTAGTTTCCAGATACTAGGCTGAATAAAATGTGTATTAAACAAAAAATTAGCTAATTAAATGTGTTCTCTGTCACCTTCTGACAAAAAGAATTTTTCTCCATGTAAATTTTTAAATTTATTTGGCGTTATTCTTCAAATGCTTCTGCATTTCACGTTGCCAACGAGTGCATTAAACCTTCAAACATTGTAGACGAAACAAAATGTCAAAAGCAGTGACCTATAGAATTACATCTCGTTAATTCTAAAGGTTTCCAGCTTCGTCTATTTGTTTGGAAGTCTGAAACGGAGAGTTTAATGGGGAATTTAAAGTTACCCGCAGTGAAAAAGCTGTCTCCTGTTTTAAGAGGTGTGTTTCTGACAGAATCTGAATACAAGAACAGGTACGGCTAACCTGTGGCTTTATGTTTCTCCTCTCAGCTTCCTCATAAAACACCTGAAAACGTCACAATTTATTTTAATTGGCCCAGCTGTAGCGGGTCTTACAATGCAGCCAGCAGGTGATGCTGTGTATGGGAGACAAAGAACCCCGTATTCAAATCTAATTAACTAATCTGTGAAAAATTTAAAATATACTGACAGTAAAAAGTTGTTTCTCAAACAAGGTATAATCAAATGAAACGAAATTAAGATAAGTTAAACAACAAAAACAATATGAGAAATTATTGATGAAAGGGAAATATCTTTTTCTGTGGTAATAGTTGTCTTCGGTCTGCTGAATGTATGATGTGATATCTGGTTCACATTTTAGACGCTTATTTAAATTTAAAAGCTAAGAAAAGATTTGTTTCTCTGGTGTTAATTCCTAGGTGGCAATCTTAAAGTTAACTATTAGCAAGCTTTCTGCATATTAATTAGCTTTGTTTTGGTTTTACTATTACATTTTATGTTCCGCTTGAATATTTCGTAAACCTTTTTTTAATAATCATTGAATGCATATGGTTTAAACAAAAATAAATTTCCTTTTTGAGCATTTTTTTAAGCCTGATTTTTTTCAGCATGAACAGAGTTGAATCCCCTTTTCTGTGTATTTTCTTTCATATATTTTATAAAAACTTGTTTCATATTAATTTTTACATTTTTCGGGTTGTGAAAAGGATACTTTGTTGGTAACACTGTAAGAGTGAATCAGACGAGGCGGGAGAGTGTCTGAACAGTGTAGTACGAAGGGAGTAAAAAATATGGCGCAAAATAACGATACAGTGAGAGACGTTTGCCGAACACTGCAAGAAATTATCGGTGAGATTTGATGATAATATGAAAAGTATTTGATAAGTAGTTATGTCGGATATGACAGTAGTTTGTAATTACTAACTTCAGAAGAGCAACCTATAACCTGTATTTATTTGAACACCAATAGCTGATACTATTTGTTTTATATTTATATCCTACGCCTTAACCACTTAGTCTGCGAGAACCAATTTGTATTTCTTCGACCACAATAAAGTACTTGACTGATTTTGGGACAGTTGTCAGTATTGTAGCTGTTCGATTATGGTAACCAAAAAATGTAATGTCTTTAAAAACAAAATTAAAAACTTTGCATTTTTGTATGCTAATTTGAATAATGTTTCCAAAACTCTGTTTCTCGTGACGTCACTTCTCAGCACGAGCCGTTGTAAACAATCCAGTAATTTGCGTATTTTGCTGATAAAATAAGTTCTGCTGTTAACAAGTGGTGCGTAGTGCCTCAGTGTGTAAACACATCAATTTATACACAAAATAAATAGTTTATTTACGTTCCACAAAGGGAAAAAGTGCGGATAAAGTTGTTGAAGATGCCTGACGCAACCCATCTTGTTTGTCTACAAAGTATTCACCATATTTTTGTGAAGACCACTTTGATGTAAGGTTTTAGTAAATATTTTATTATTATGTTTAAAAATCTTCCTACCCCAATATTTTGATCTTTTGATATTCTCATAAAACGCTTATATGGTCATGTTCTGTCACGCGATGACGTCCCAAAATGACGTCGTGCTATGACGTCACACATCTTGCTTTTATTTTGCAACTTACGACCACGAGATGTTGTTCTAGGTAGTGCACGTTATTTAATAACATTTCTATTTCTCTAATCATCCGCGTATAAATTAATCGTCAGAGCACTGAAAGAAAATTACGTATTCTGTTTAACTCGACATAATAATCATTAGTTGCTTATTTTTTTTAAAATATTCGTTAGTAGTAAAAGTAATCATTAAAATATTTGGCAATAGATAAGTAAGATAAAAGTTTTAATTCTCGATTCGCAATGTTAGCGGCAGTTTTTATTAGATTGTTATTACAACCTGATCCTGACGTTTGTAAGCTTCCCTCCTTTCTGCTGCTTTTTGTCAGCTTCCACAAATGACTTAAGTGCTCTACTTCAAGCAGGAATATTTTTTGCTGTAGAAGTCGGCACCAAAGAAAAAAAAACTCTGCAACTCAAATATACAAATAACACACGACAGGATAATATAATTAACTCGAAAAATTCACTCTTTTATTTTCCTTTTTTCACAACATACAAATACACACACGGCTCATAGAACAACTTGCACTATTTTTATCTCAATACACATCCGACAGCTAGAAATCAAGCATGTCTGCCATACCGTGCTTTCTCTGTCTTACTATTCCTTGCGCAGTCCAAAGATTATTCACCTAGTCCACTTCTTCCAAAGATAGTCCTCACTCTCTGTTCTTACCTTTAGTGCTATTTATGTTATTCAGCAAAAAAACTTCAACATAATTCTCTTTATACAAAATAAAACATGTTTTTAAATATTATAAACACCAAAATTATAAATATAGTAAGGCGACCTTGTCACCTTACACGTTACAGTTCTTTTTAAATAATTTAAATTGTTTTCATTGGTGTTCGTTTACTTAAGTCATTACTTCATTTAAATGAAAGCAGATCCGCACTGATCGCGATCTATACAGCCTTGACTACGATTAAAACTAATATTACGTGACATGACGAAGTTGTTAATATTTATTTTTAATTTATTTTTCTTTTACTGATGACAAATTTCTGCCGTCAATCAAACGTTATAATATCGATCTGAATCACGGATAACAAAAAAGAATAACGTAAGAACTCGTGCAGATTTTTGATCAGGTTTATATCGCGATGCAATATTTTTATCAA
The DNA here is from genome assembly GCA_031002005.1 of Vandiemenella viatica. Taxonomy (NCBI): domain Eukaryota; kingdom Metazoa; phylum Arthropoda; class Insecta; order Orthoptera; family Morabidae; genus Vandiemenella; species Vandiemenella viatica. The sequence goes on from JARYHS010009186.1 coordinate 149,936,620, forward strand.
AACGCGATACAGTACATGTATCAACATGCGTGAGATTGAAGTATTGTTTTTTCTGGCGGCATGTTTAGCGTAGTATGTGGTTAGGTTGAAATGCAACCACGTCCAGGATGGCAACAAGGCATTGAGCTTTATTTAATACAATTCTATTTAGCTCAGAAATGAATTTCCAGAACACTTAAAGAAAAGTTTGTATTTTGTTTAAACTGTCATATTATTATTTTTTTTTTTTTACTGAAATCATTACTTTGTTTGAGTGAAAGAAGTTCCAAATTGTTCGCGATCTATGCTGCCTAAACCACTATTAAAACAAATACTACTTGGCATATTTTAAGTATGTTAAGATTTATTTTTAACGTTACAGTTTTCAACTTTATATAGCGAAGCATGATGACATTGACATGCGATACAGGGAATGTATTAATTCGTGTGTGATTGAAGCCATGATTTTCTAGAGGCAATATTGGAGGAGTTTGTGGTTAGGCTGAAATGCAACCTGGACCAGGTTGACAACTGTAATTTTTTGCTGCAGCACAAGGGACGAAACATTACGTTGAGATTTATTTTATAACAATTCTGTTCAGGTAGGCCACTGCAAAGAAATTAATTGCGAAAACACTCCGTTAAACCCGCCATTTTTAACGGGCTTTGAGGCTAGTAGATAAATATATTACTAATTCGAAGGTTGAAACATTGTTCTCTGTATATGCGTACAAAGTTTTTAATTGGTATAATTGCTAAACGATATGGAAAATTACATGGAATATCGTATATTTGGAGTTGTGTTACAAGTAAGTATAAAATAAAATTGTAATCGAACAAAATTGGAGGATCAACCAAGCAGAAGAACGAACTTTCAGCACTACCGAGCTCAGATTAGTATCAGAAAAAAATCATATGGTAGTTTATGTATGTGCCCAAACACGACATAAATTTGATAGTTTGAATTGAATCCCTTTTTTTCTATCCTGTATAAGTGTTAGTTACAGTATGTGATAGTGTACAATCTCATTGTATTATTTTGAATGCTTTTAGATAGTTGTGCATAGATAGGGGTTTCTGTGTTGGATGTGTTTGTGGCTTTGTCCCTGAATGGGTGTGATGTACTTGTATCAGCCTTTGTCTTCTGTTTCTTCCAGCTGGCTAACTATATTTTTTAATGCCTCCGATGTGTGTGTTGTAGATACTTGGCAGTATGTCCTATTTCAATTAATAACTGTTATTGAAATTGAAATATTTCTGTGATTCATTTATTCTGGGTTCAATTGTTTCTCTTATAGATGTTTTTAATATGATTTCAATCGCAAGTGATATCAGGATAGTTGTGTTTTTGATGTCTACATTTTCAGTGCGTTATGTTATATCTTTCTGTTTCCTTAGTGTGTACTTAATTTGTGAGAGCAATACCACCGTCAAACTTATTTTGTCATTTACAAAATTTAGTTATCCGGCAAACTGTTCACCACTTCCCTTGGTAAATATTCCAACCCCCACATCCCTAAGTTTTGAAAAAAAATCAATACTTTTATTCTGAAATCAAATGCCAGCTTGTAGATATTGTCATCATTTCCATGTAATACTCCTCATTCTTCCATCTATGTTCATCGAAATCTGGTCACCAATAAATTCCTTGTTCACTGCCAGCATTCTCTTCATTCTCATGTGTTCCAATGACTCACAACCCTAACCCTTTATCATGTTAGTTACGGATTGTGTTCTGTGATAATTTCCACAAACAAATCTTTGAGACCCCTCAAACTTCTCTATTTGGTCTAAAAAATAATGGTCACAAATACAAGAAATGATCTGACAGAAGTTTTGAAAATCACTATCCTCACTTCCCTGATATCGCCATATCACCCTCTCCAATAAATGAAGGATTTTGAAACATCATTCTACCACCTACGAATGTGACATGCACAATGTAGTTTACGATTCCAAGATGTTTACCCCTTTTTCAGTTCTTTCGTCGTCCTATAATCATAAAAGAAAACTTAATTTTATTTCTGTGTCAGTATTAGCTCCCTGCACTTACTTTTATTCGATATTAACCTAATGGTCTAGATCAGTGTTTCCCAACGTGGGGCCCACGCCCCACAGGGGGGCAATTTCGTTTTTTTTAGGGAGGCAATTTAGAAATTGACTTGATACGACTTTACCGCTTGCTCTTTGGGTTATTTAAACGCAATGCCAGATATGGTTACAAAATATAGCAAAAAAGCAAATTCTTAAAAGGATCACACTAAATTGCCATAATAAATGTTTATTATAAATCTTTTGAATTTGAATTTTAGTATTACATTATATGATTTTTAATTTTACTTACTGTGTTTTATGATAATATTAAAATGTTTTATTTCAAAAACCATCCTATATCAGTTTCTTTAATAACAAATAATAATTTTTATTAAAAATTATGTATGGGGGGCAAAAAAAATGTTGAAAGTGGGACATGACCCAAAAAAGGTTGGGAAACACTGGTCTAGATAGTGTAACGTTCTGACCTCATTACCTGATTTAAAATTATAATTAATTTTATTATTTTATTTTATTATCATGAAAGGTAGAACTTGCGTGAATACTTTATACGAGAAATCACAAATGGTTTTATTTCAATTAATCACATGACATATATAACAAAATTAGTTAAAATTAATCAAGTTGTCCTTTTGCTGGGCGCCAGGGTATTTTATATAAAATACACAAAATTAAACAGTAAACGAATTCAACATTTTGACTATTCACTTCTGAATGAGATGTTTGCTCCGGGCTATGAGTTCTTATCTGCAGGGTCGTAGCTGGGCAATGCTATGAACTTGAAAGTCTAGCTAGCACAGTGTCCTTCATTGGCGATGTATAATTACCGAATGTACATGTCTGCCGCCACACATTGGATGACGGTCTTCTCTGCTATGGACCAGTGTAGCACAGTTCCTCAGATGTCGTCCTTTGCCTGAGCTCATCTGCTCAAACAAAATAGCGGGTGTCCGGATCCAGGTAGCAGCAACAGTCCCACTCACGAATAGACAGTCCAGAAATCACATCGTCCGAACGTGCTGGCCGGCCGGCATCGAATATCTCTTCCCTCGTTCGTCGTGCCACATGCAAAAACAGAAAACTCTCGCCGATCACCCTGTTTGTCTACCTGGCAAGCACAAATCTCCCCTCCATTAGGCACTCACTATTCTCCCCTCGCTAATTCTAGGAACCGGCCTGCTGGCATTCCTCAGATCTGCCGCTCCACACTTGTACAATGTACACTGCGCCCAAACGCCCACTAAAATATTCCACATTTTAAATAATAAACATATAGTTTATTAATGTAACTAGCGGTCACAAGACGCGTTCGTTACATATTCCCCCTGGTTCGGCAAATTTAAATAAACTAGTTTTATTTAAATTTTCACAATAAGAAATATACAAATTTTCCTTCCTCGTCCATTAATTTAGCAGTAATTATAAATCTGGTAACCTATTCTAACCTATTCCATCACAAGTTCCACCGACATGAATATTCAACCGAACATATGTCCCTTGGCTACTTTGTACATAGACTTTTCTTACTCCCATCCCTGATTGTGGGTAGATTTGTGCAAGCCTTAAATACATAATATAACCATTTCAAATGTAACCTTATAAGTAACAAATTATTGTAGTGATATAGATGTTCTAACACAATAACATTTTATATCAAATTGAAAATTTAACTTAGACACCATTCTTAGTAAATATAGCGCAATACATCATAATTTGTGATCATCATAGATATTCAACACATAGGATAACACAATCTTAACATATAATGAATGAATAAAACTGGTAGAGAACATATCCTATCTGAATAATAATAATAAAAACTTTTAAGCAGTGAAGTCATCTATGAAGTGCAGGGTTGTCCAAAGCAATACAAGATTGTTCCAAACATTTTTTTACTATATCACCGCTAAGCAAAGTATTTGTAATGGATTTCCGCCACCATCCTTTTAGTATAAAAATGACAATTACATCCCCTTTTATCTCCGCTTGTTACAGACCTCGCGTGATTTTTAAATTAACATGATCTCGATCAAGTGTACGCGGATGCCGTCCAGTATACTTCCCGATTTCCCAAGACAACGTTATAAGTACATTTGCTCCATGGCATAAAAGAATTTTGTTCATGGAATGCTGATTCGCGTAATTCCTTATGAACAAAACAAAATAAAATATTATCTACCTAGTACCTCGGAGATCCTTTTCCCTTGGCTACTTGGTGATTTGATATGCCACACAACATCTGTGAAGTTCCAGAAATTTATCTGTAAATGTACCCCAACGTATTGGAATCCTTCTGTCTGCCAGAAATCAAGTCCCAACATATTATCTCGGCAAGTTTTTATCCTTTTCCGGCACATATATGCCCATCGTCACTATCAAGAGAAACAAGTTGCACTAAATGATCCTCGCGCGACTGTACCAAAACTTTGTGATCATCAGAATACTCTTTCAAGTTTCGTGAATTATGGGGTTAAAGTCATTGGTTCCATTAGTGAATAAGTAGCCGTTAACTGAGATTATCCTTTTCACCATGCATGGAATATATATATTATAATAAACTTTGCAAAAGCTTCTTATTGGTGTATGATTGTGGACTGGTGCGTAATAATACTCGTTGCCCTACAGTGAAAGTTTGATTATGCTTTGGTCTTGCTATATCCGCATCATTCTCTCATCTCCACACCACCATTTCGCCAGTATGTTAAATTAATAAGGCAAAACTGTGGAGAGCCCTCAGCATCCCCGGCGAAATCTCATTGTTTTAATTGGTCACCCTGCGATGTTTCACGTGCTGCACCAACTCTCAATTAATTTTCACTTTCATTCTGAATGTTATTGCCGGGATCGACGGTTAGAATAGCATTCACCTCCGGCGAACCCCCGCGTGTTTGCCCGTGACCATCCCGCTGACCATCAGTCTTCCAAGGTTTCTTATCGCCAGATTGGGCTTGCTTCCAATTTTTACCTCCCTTGAAACTTTGCCCGTTATTCTGATTATTTGGCCGGAAGTATCCATGAGAATTAGAGCGATTGTCCTGCACATTTTCCGCGCACTGTTCACGGCTCGCTCGTTGTCCTATGGCATCTAGATTCCGCAGTGTTTCTAATAAATCAGTGATATTCTTTACATATACAGGCGAGATGTGTTCTTGAACCCCCGGGCTGAAATGTGAGCTTATTATATCAATGAACTCGGCGTCCGGCATCACTGTGTCAAAATAACGACTTTTTACGACTAACCGTTCCACATACCTTTCCATTGAATCACCAGGCTTAGGCACGTACTTTCCTTGATAAAATCGCGATCCTAGCTTGGTTTTGAATTTTTGCTGACCAGAAAGCACTCAAAAACAATTCCTTAAATTGTGTGTACGACATATCTGGAGTACATGCTACCTTTAGCCATGAACGATCCTGTTCAAAAAATGACTGGCTAATGATTAAAAGTTTTGCCGAGTCCGGAACAGCTTTAATTTGAAAGTATCTTTCAAGGTCTTCGAGGTAAGCTTTCGGGTTTATTCCCCCCTTGGAACCAAATCTAGGCAGCTTTAACTCGATATTTCCCGAAAACAGCTGAGCACAACTAGCTTGACATTGTTCCATTGTTGCTAGCAGAGTTATTCCTTTCGGTTAGTTTACGTTCCAAATTACGTAATTTTACCTCCGTTTCGGCAGCAAGGTTACGCTGTGATGTTTCTAGATTCTTTTGACTTTCCTCCATTTCTCCCACGGAATTCTTAAGGTCTCCAACTTCGGATCTTATTTTACCTAAATTTTCTTCAACACCATCTTTTATTGAATGAGCAAACTCAGAAATCTGACCTAAATTTTCACTGTTTTCTGTGCGCATTTGTTCAATTGAACTTTTATTCGCTTCTACCTTACGGCAATTTCATTGTTAGTCGTCTCAAGTACATTGCAAGAAGACTTTAACTCCGTCTGGACTTTGCTTAAAAGAGTGATCTCAGAGCTAATTTCCTTTTTAAAATCATTTATTTCTCGGCCAATTTCTCCGCGAAAAGTAGCAAATTGCTCTTCAATTCTTTTGTGAGCCATTTCTTGTTTTCTTTCAAGACTCTCGATTTTACTAGACATTTGCACTGAGAGTTCAGACAATTTTTCATTGGATTCTTGAAATTGTGTTGTAAATTGAGCAGATAATTGTGAAAATTTCTCCATTAATAAAGCCGCTATATCGTTCATCTGGTGTTGCTGAGTCTGCAATGCAGGAATCACCGAGACGTTTTCGCACTCATGTTGGAGGTAGTCTGAAAATTATCCAAATTCTCCTGCCCTAATTCAACGGGTGATTGAGTGGAATACGCTATTTCTGCAGGATTATTGTCTTCCCCGATATGATCCCTATTTGAATTAGTGGGTGCTGGCTCATGTGATAAATTTGACCCTTCCATGATTTCTTTCGACATGTTAATAATGGTACTGGATCTCAAGCGCATTACTTTAAAACTTCACGCTATTTTCAACTATTTCGTTGACACACAAAGAATATTCCAATACACAACAACAAAGAAAAGAATAAGGATTGCAAAACATACCATCAGAGAGACTTTACACTAATCTGCAAATAAAATGCCTCAATAAAATCCGCGATTGCACAATAAAATCAAACCCAAAGAACATTCCACAACACATTCTATAATTTCAATGGAAAAATTACAAGAAGAATTTACTCATCAAATACCTTCGCGGAAAAATGGTTTAAATATGAAAGGATATCGTTACCCTGGACATATGGCTCGAAATCCACACAAATATTTCGACAACTACTTGCAATTGCCATAAAGAAAGCATCACAACAATTATCAACGCCGTAATACAACAGAATTTGAGTGCGTTTGGACAAAACCCATTGCACATTCCCATGTCACACAAGATAATTATTATTTAACATACGCAATGCACACAAAATAAATTTATCTGATCTTATTGCAGAACCAACTTGCATCTAAGATCAACAAGTACAACATGAATTTATACATGCATTAACTACGCAAAGTAATACAAACTACTTTCTATCTACAAAATAAGAAAGTTGCCAAGGACATAGTGCTGTCTTTCGTTCATAGCATAATTAATTTTTGCAATTAATAATCGAAAAGCCCCACTTGGTTCGCCATTGTAACGTTCTGACCTCATTACCTGATTTAAAATATAATTAATTTTATTATTTTATTTTATTATCATGAAAGGTAGAACTTGCGTGAATACTTTATACGAGAAATCACAAATGGTTTTATTTCAATTAATCACATGACATATATAACAAATTAGTTAAAATTAATCATTGTCCTTTTGCGGGCGCCAGGGTATTTTATATAAAATACACAAAAATTAAACAGTAAACGAATTCAACATTTTGACTATTCACTTCTGAATGAAATGTTTGCTCCGGGCTATGAGTTCTTATCTGCAGGGTCGTAGCTGGGCAATGCTATGAACTTGAAAGTCTAGCTAGCACAGTGTCCTTCATTGGCGATGTATAATTACCGAATGTACATGTCTGCCGCCACACATTGGATGACGGTCTTCTCTGCTATGGACCAGTGTAGCACAGTTCCTCAGATGTCGTCCTTTGCCTGAGCTCATCTGCTCAAACAAAATAGCGGGTGTCCGGATCCAGGTAGCAGCAACAGTCCCACTCACGAATAGACAGTCCAGAAATCACATCGTCCGAATGTGCTGGCCGGCCGGCATCGAATATCTCTTCCCTCGTTCGTCGTGCCACATGCAAAAACAGAAAAACTCTCGCCGATCACCCTGTTTGTCTACCTGGCAAGCACAAATCTCCCCTCCATTAGGCACTCACTATTCTCCCCTCGCTAATTCTAGGAACCGGCCTGCTGGCATTCCTCAGATCTGCCGCTCCACACTTGTACAATGTACACTGCGCCCAAACGCCCACTAAAATATTCCACATTTTAAATAATAAACATATAGTTTATTAATGTAACTAGCGGTCACAAGACGCGTTCGTTACAATAGTTGGTCCATCTCAGCCTGCAATTGTTCAATCCTCTGTGGTTTTAATTCTGTTATTAAAACACTATCCCATTAGCAAAAAAGCTAAGTTCTGAATATAAATCACCAAACATTCATCCTCAGCCCATCTTACTTTCCGTCTTTGGTGCTGGTAATTCCTTATTTAGTTGTTTCAAATGTTCCTTATTGCCTTGCTGTCTCTTAACTCTGTTGAGTGCTCATCTTATCAATTTCTTTAGCTTTCTCCTCTCCTCATTAAGTAGGTTACTATACTTGATAGGCTCTGTAATTTTCTTAGTTAATAGGTTCTTTTTTCATTCTTATTCTCGCCCTCGAACTATTCTCACCTTCTCTCCACTGTGAGGTGATGCCTTTCCACATACTAAACCTTTCATGAAAATATATTTAATCCTGAATTATGTGCCTTTGTGTAACTGTGTGTTTAATGAACTACAATTTCGGCATATAGTTTACTATACCCTCTTATACCCACACGAAATTCTTCAAGATCATTTATTCCTTCTCTGACCTGAAAACCTATAGAAAGATATCATCAGGCTTCGTTAGGAAGATATCCCGCATAGTATAACTGCTGTAATCCTTCGTTCCTTTTGAAAATCTTTGCTCCTTTCCGTTGCTAATTCCACTTCACTTGCTACAAACACATGGTATATTTAGATCCCTATCTTTATGAACACTTAATATACAACAGACGAAGTCTACAAGACGTTTCTTTTAAGTTTTGGTTCTTATGCTACATCGAATAGCGGTAAACAGTTCGACCCAAATTTGACTATAGTTTGCAATTTAAAAAAATAATAATAATAAAAAAAAAATCTGTCTAAGAACAATATGTAAAACCACTAATTCGGAAAGGAAAAAATTTATACTTTTACATTCACAACGTTACTGTCGAACGAATGTAAACAGTCTTTTAAACTTTACCCAGCGTGGAAGTTAAAACTTGAAGAAATAATTCCAGGGTTTCTTAAAGAGTAAGTACAGTAAACTTAAACAACTAGACGTGCTTCTGCACAGTATATATATAAACTTTTTTTAAAAAAATATTACAATGAAACATTCGAATTACGATTTGCTTCGAAATGTGGACTCGCTGTACTTAAATAAAAATGTACAGATTTGTATTAAGTCAAACGCTTCTCTAACAAACACCAGCCAATTTTTTTAATCATAATATAACTAATGAAATGCATATACTTACATGGAAATTTTCACAAAGAATTTTATTGAATAATCTTAAAAAATAAAAAATAATATGATGGGTTCCTAAGTATATTCGTATTACTTCTTTAACGGGACTTTCGTAATAATGGGAGGACAGTAGAGTGTCTCTTCTTAGAATATATCATCTTGACTGCAAATAACTAAGTATTAAAATCTTAATGTTCCATATGATGTCTTTCTTCCCTGATGGTATGTGTTATTTTTCTGACTTACGAGTACATCTATAGCATAAGTTTGTGCATCAGGCTACACAAAAATTTAAAGCACTCATTACTCATCCTGGATTTGGAACCAGCATCCCGCTAATAATGTACCAAAGCTCCGCTGGGGCCGTATGGAGAGCTCATTGGAGGTAATACCGGTTCTGCTGTTACTCAATTTAAAGGTGACTTTCAGAGCTAAGAGTCGTTTCACGTTGGTCGGTTTTACATGCACTTGGAGAGCAAGCAGTCACCTGCTACAATCTCGGGGATTAGCTGCAAGCGCTTGGAGCACATGCGACCTGTTCGCAGAGATACTGCAAGTCGAACCAAGTAGAGTGCACAGCGTGTGTGTGAACTGAAGGCAGAATTTAACGTTTTCTGATTTGTTTGTGTTTAAAATAATTTTAGTCCACTATTATTAACAACACAGAAAAATTTGTTTTAATTGCGATAGAGGTCACGTTCGGTTAGCAATTTCCCTGCTCACCCATTTTTCTTCTATTCTGTATCCACCTACTTTTGAGCTCTACAAATTACAACTTACAATTTAAGAGTTTTTGGTAAATTATTTATTGTGGTTTTACATTGTAGTAAAAAGAATGAAATCACGAGGCGGTGATACTTAAACAAAGCTTAAACGAGAGCTTTGCTGATTTAAGCATAGCATACAAGTCTAACTTTGCTGAAATTAACTGAAACTTTTTGTTCAAATCGAAGAAAACTTTACCATTTAAATAAGTGAGAGTCCATAAATTACGTGAGGTAAAATCGGGGGGGACAGCGAAATCTCACCAGGGGGGGGGGGTCTACGGAAATCTCACGTGAGGTTTTAGAAAAATTGTCGGACTGTAGAGCTAAAAATAAAGTCTTCAAATGACGGGAAAGTGGGGGTGTTACCGGCTTTTGGAAGGGTGAAACCTAAAAAAAAAATCTAGAAGGGGGGGGGGCATTTCATGGACCAGATCTGACCAAAAGGGGGGGGGGAGTCAGACCAGATCTCACGAAGTCTTACCAGAAAGGGGGAGGGCGGAAAACCTGAAAAAACACCTCACGTAATTTATGGATGCCCCCTAAGTAGCTAAAATTAATTGAAACTTTTTGTTCAAATCGATGAGAATTTTACCATTTAAATAAGTAGTGATTGAATAATTATTTATTTCATGAACCGCCAGTGTGTCTCAGAGCGCTGAGGCACAGTACACTGGATCATGGAGGTACAACGGCACCGGGCACGAGCGCAGACAACGTGTAGCGGCCGTCCTGACAGGTTTTTAGGCAGTTTTCCGTAGCCATCAAGGCAAATGCCGGGACCGTTTCCAATCCACGCCTTACAGACAAGACGTTTTACAAACAAAAAATAGACCTATCACACAGAGAACATAGTTACACGTTTCACTGACATATAGTATCATTTCACTTCCCACATTAGTACGTAGTACGCCCTTGGCAGTGGCATGCGGCCGTAAAACCAAAGCTTCAAGTTTCCAAAACTCATCAAAGGCAGCCGACTCCAAAATGTTAATAAAAGATGGCGAAGAAGAAGAAGAAAAGAAATTATTTATTATTTTGTATAAAACAAAGATAGTAATACTAGTGGTGGAGGTATTTGTATTAAAAGAAAGGAATTTGTGATAAAGTGAAAATGGAAGCCAGAAATTGTGGCCAGCAAAGATAGTTAAAACAATTTACAATAAAAAGATCTTCCACTTGTGACGTTAACGCATGAGGAAGTACTACAACTATCACTAAATTGGTCACTAGACGCATTAGCTCAATATGGGCTTACCTGCCTAATACAAGTATACAAAATTTTTTTTTTTTTTTTTTTTTTTTTTTTTTTTTTTTTGCTGTACGTGTCATCGACTTTGAGGCTATTAGAGGTGGGAAGGTACTTGAGGTAAGGAATGGGAGGGAATTAGGTTATAGTCTTTTGGAAGTAATCATCCCCTCATTCGCCTGGTGTGATATGGGGAATCCATGAAAAAGCTAAATCTGGAAGGAGATTCGAACTCGCGCCCTGCCAAATGCGAGGGCCAGAGCGTTACCTCTCACTGTATTTGTGTTTCTTTGGTCAGAGAATATTACCACGTGTGCAGGAATGCCCACAGATCGCTATTCAATTGGTAAGACATTATGTGATTGGTCGTTAAAGACATAATTGTACCATATTACAAGCAAACTTTACGAACACTAGAGTAGATGAATATCATCAGGCTCTGTGTAATCATCATTATCAGTGTTCTGCGCTAAGGCTTGTTTTCAGATAGCTGCTTACTATGCTCTCCTGTCTACTGCCCTTTTCTTTATATCCATGAAGTTTACATTTTCTTTGATGTTAAATGCTGTTTTGTACCTCCTTCTTCCCTTCCATTTCCTACCACAAACTAGTCTTTCCAACACACCTTTTAAGAAGCACGCCGCTCTCGATAAGTTTCTGATCCAGTTTTTCTCTCTTTCTGTTATGATTTGGAATAGTTTCCTACACTCAACAGTGCTTTCAGCATTTCAACATTACTCACTTTTTCCATCCGGCTTACCCTCTCCATTCTTCTCCACATCCACATCTCAAACGCTTCTACACGTTTTTCATCTTCTTGCCTCAGTGTTCACGTCTTTACCCCATAGAGAGCCAGACTCCATACACAACATTTTCCAAGTCTTTTCCACAATGCTTTATCTGCTTTCCCAGATAATAATCGCCTTTTCCTATTAAAAGCATCCTTCGCTACAGCAATACGAATTTTTAACTATTGGTCATATCACAAGTCCTCAGTGATTGTACTTCCAGGATAATTGAAGGATCTACTTGGTTGCTATCTGCTTGTCCTATATTAGCACTTATAAAAATTACAACTGATGGCCGAAGCAGGAATGATGTTAAAAGCAGAATAGCACTAGAAAAAAGAACCTTCATGAAAAGGAATAATCTTTTAGTTTCAGATATTGATCTAGGAATTAGAAAAAACTTTTTAAAACTCTATGTGTGGAGCACAGCACTTTACGGTAGCGAAACATGGACTTTAGGAATGCCGGAAAGATGAAAAATTGAAGCATTTGTAATGTGGTGCTACAGAAGAATGCTGAAAATTAAGTGGACAGACAAAGTAAGAAATGAACGACTTTTGGAAATGATGGGTGAGGAAAGAAGTGTATGGAAGAAGCTTACAGAAAGAAGAGACAGGCCGGTAGGTCATATTTTGAGACATGCTGGATTGGTTAATTTGCTGGTGGAGGGAACGGTCGAAGGCAAGAACTGTAGAGGAAGACAGAGATTGGAATATATGAAGCAGATAATTGAGGACGTGGGTTGTAAGGGATATGTAGAGATGAAGAGTTTAGCACAAGATAGGAAAGAATGGAGGATTGCATCAAGCCAGGCGAAAGACTGATGACAGAAAAAAAAATGCGTAAAAGACCCCAAAATTGTACCAGCGGAAAATGCGAGCTTGTAAGCATCAGAAAGTCAGTATATTTCGATAGTATCTGCTCCGGATTTTATTAAGGAATCAAATAATGCAGCAAGTATATTTAGGTAGATATAACACTCTGGAAAGTTAAATACTTCTAGCACTTCCGCAATTCTCCCATTCAACCGAAACGCCAATCAGGTCCATCCACCTCGAAACAAGTCTCTTACGACTTTAGCCTGGAACGTTAAGACGCTAGTCGGCCGTTGGGAAAGGGCTCGTTCTAGCTCCCATTTCACGGCGCCGGCCTTTTGCATTAGCTCGGTCGGGAGACTAAGAACTGCCGGCAAAAGTCTTGACATGTGCGGAGCCCTAATGAAATTAGGGCCATTCAGTCCGGCCGTTACTTGTAGTGTCGGCACTCCACCGACGCAGCCTGCCAACGTTTACCACTGCAGACTGCTCGCCAGCCATTCAATTAAACATAGAGCCGCGCTCGATTCTCATTGTAGTTTCCGTTAATTATAACCTAATTAGTGCACTGGCTTGGAACGACGTTTCGGAATTATCCACTGTGCAGTGGAGGAGAACGGACCGCGAAGATAGGCAGAACGTGAAGCAAAGGCTCATATTGTCAGCCATTACAAGCGGATAGGCTTTCAAATATTAATAATGAGTTCTTGGCATCTGACAGTGAATCGTGAAACTCAGATTAACAGAGAGGTTAATAAGTTCCTGCAGAAACAACATACATATCTATGATGTCAAGTGCATATTTGTAACTTTACTGCTACTTGCATAAAACTATGTTGTATATATTTATCGCCATATGCGGCGGTTTACAGACATTTTAAAGTTGTTCAAAATTTCAGTCTCTGGGTTTCACGTATTCACACGTACGAATAACAGACTTCAGGTAATTTCTAAAATCTATAAATTATTTCCTGTTTTAAATGAATTTTCGATCCTCAATCTGACAACATTAATTTTACTAATGTACTAAGGATCATTATTATCTTTCAATAAAATGTGATTTGATTTTAACATTTTTTGTTTTAATTTTCTGAATTATTATCAATATCGTCAGTAACTTAACTGTTCATAACTGAAAGTATGAAACTTATTTTATAAGAGACATCCTTGTTTTCAAGTCATAACCATATTATTGAATCTTCTCCTGAAAGATATTTTTAAAACTGGTCAAGATGATTGGTACACGACTACAGGTGATTTGATCGCAAACCCGGCCGCGTATGTAAATTTCATCAGCAATTACATTTTCGTGTTAATGTTTTCATCAGGTATTCATTTGCTTCTATGTCCTCAGTTAAGGTTATGTAATAATATCCTGCCAAAAGTTTATCTCAGACCTGCAGCTATCAAACATTGGAGACCCTTTAAAAAATCTTCCAGCAGTTCTTATGATATGCCAGATTTGAGATCAATCAATTTGTTGTTCAGAAGAGATTTTAATTTTTTATATCCTGGTTTCTAATGACTTAGCGTGGTGACACATACCTTTGATTTTAATTCATAATTTAAAGTTTCATGCTAAGAATACTCTGTCCAATTACGTTCATAAATTTTCAAGTTATGTCCTGTTACAACTAAAGATGATTGTAATTAATTAGTTAACCTAATATTATAAACAAACTCAAATTTGATATAAAATATCCTCTAAATCTTTCAAGAAGTTTTTACTTACAAACAGATGCAGCCTCTTTATAGTAGATTATATTTTTTGTAAAAAATGTTTTTAATCATTATTAATTTCCTATTAGGTGATTCAAATGTGTGTTGGTTCGAAAGCATGATCAGGAAATCAACTTAGTTATAAAATAAAGTCTATAAAACTCTACGGCAACCGTGTCTAACATGCACTAGGCTGTTTTAGTGTTCCGAATCCAACCGGTAAAACAACATTGTCGCTGACGTTCGGCTGTTTCTACGTCATTCTGTCGTAAGCTCCAGCAGTTAAATGGATTTAGTTGAATTCTTCCACTCTGCACATACTACGCAATTATTACGCACAAGGTTTGCACGGGCGAAACAGCGAAAACCTGTTAGTGCATTACGTAAATAAAAATTGAGTAGAACTGAAGGTAAAATGAAATATACTAATAAGAAACCCTTAGTGACTATCCAGTCAACATTAATCAATTAATAATAATATATTTTAGATGGAAAATTTCTTTTGCAAATTTCATTTCAGTTTTAGAAGAGAAGTACCGAAAAAATAAAGACAAAAATCGTGAATGTAAAATACAGCTTGGGAAATAATTATTAATGCAGCGAGTTGAATCGTGTAACATTATCAATAACTAGCTGATACCCGTGACTTCGTAAGCGTGGATTAAGAATTGCTTTGCCAGAATTGAATGTAACGAAGGATAGGTCCCAAACAACACCGAGTTGGCAAAATATGACAGGAAAGCCATCACTATATCATTCTACCGCCGAACCTGTCTCTTGAAGAGAATCAATTTCCAACATATTTAAAAACGGAAAAACAAACGAAGGTGATGCGGGGGAGGGGGTTGGGTGTTGACTAAGATCAGCATTATTTCAGCTTGGTCTTTTCTTCTTTCTTCAGCACGAGCATCAGATTCTTGGGTTCTAATAACTTAAGCTGCTCGTGCTCTGCTAGAGCTACAACTTATGCCAGTTTACGCCCGCAAGGCATGTCTAAAAAGAAGGAGAAAAAAATGGTGCCAGAAACATTTAAGCAGACACAAACTAATAGGACAGAGCAAATCGACATCTGTACTAAATAATACGTTTTTTCTCTAAACGAAATTTATTGACAAATTATACACTAACATAATGAGCGAGAAGCACAACATGAGCAACCTACGTAACATTACAGGCTAACACACATCCGTCTCCCCGTCACCATTCGATAATCCTCAAAATTTAGTGACTACAATTGTTAATCAAACCGAAGACTACCTACGAATTGCCTCGCATTGCATCCCTAACTTTGTGATATCTACAGTTTAATATTCAATCCGAATAACCGTCGAATCAGGCGTGACTTACGATCAAAAACAATTTTTAAAAATCTTAGTTTCCACAGAGATTTGAACCCGAGACCACGGCCCAAATATTTGGAATCAAGCGCTTTAACCACTGAACTAGCTGAAACAATACAGAGACCTCCATATCCAACGCGTCTGTCTATCGCCGTTCAAAAATATTTCGAAATTATAAGGTAACATGTATTATTTATAAAGATTATTTTTGAACCAAATGTAGACAGTATTTTTCTCCTTGTTTCAAAGGATAAGTGTGCAAAGTTTCATCGAGATCGGATGAAAACTGTGGATTTGTATGAAAAACAAACAAACAAACAAACATACATACATTCATCTTTATATATATAGATACGCTTTTGGAAATATAACTGAAAAAAAAAACCAACTGAATTGACGCATTTTATTTTTTCTTTCTAAAAATTGTAGCATTACTAACAGTTGTAGCAACCCTACAATGACATTAAAAAGTCATCTGTTTCATATCTTTTCCAATGAGTTCATTTTTATTGCAGGCAGAGCGGCATACTTTGTAGGCCTGAATTAGTGAAAGCAAATTGTCGAATAAATCAAACTTTCTCGATTAACTCTGTAATTTTGTGGCGCTGCGTCGGACTGACGACACAATACGCCTAAATGAAATTCCAGGTTGGCCTCGCAGAATTCCTGCGAACCACATGCCGGTGTTGTGGCAACACTGCTGGGTTGGCCGAGTTAGTTCCCGCTGCGCGCTTTCGGTCGACCCGAAGCCGCCTAATTGCCTCCGGTTGTTTACATTTAATTCCCAGTAGGCTCGAATCTATTGTGCAGTTGTTCTCTGGATTATGTGGTTTTATTACAAACCTTCTGAGGCGAAAATACCGTCTGAAGTGTTGTTATTGTTGGAACAATAGCACTTCTGCTCAGCCCACGTCTTTAGTGGGTAAAACAGAGCTCACTGAGGAAATTCGAGGAATAGGAAGTTGTTGACAACCTTGTGTACTGCTTAACTAATGAAGACAAGCTACGGATTATAATCCGGAATATCAGTTCTTTGAACAATTAACGTATAACCAGTATTCTGTAGGGACATTTGAAATACAGTACTCCGAGACGCATGCTGTCATTTTAGAGATCATGAGATGATTTGCTAAAATCTCTGTACAAAAATAATAAGTATGGTATGTAGCAAATTTATTTGTGCCAAAAATGTTGTTTAGATTATTTTTAGATTCAAATACGTTGTCTCATTCAATACATTTTTTATACTTATCAAATGTTATTAAGTAACCTTGTATTTAGTCAGAAGGAGATAAATGTATTTGATACCTATTTTACAGTGGTAATAGTATTGATTGGTTTTGAAGTTATATTTTCATATAGAACAGATAACCGCAGTGTAATATCGGGTTAATATTTTGAGTTAGAACATATATCGACATTTGTTAAGTGTTTACTCGTTTATGTTAGATATCAAACATTTAATATCACGGCATCGTATGTTGATAATACCTATGAAAATAAGGGCATTATAAGCACATTTGTGTTTAAATTTTACAAGTTTTGTAAGCCAAGTTTGCTGTTGTACAAAAATGATTAACTGTCATCAGCACTTCTTAGCTCGCACGGATTATGAGGATACAAAAAGTTATTTTCAGTAATGTCGAAATATCTGAGCGTATATTGTATTGCAAAACTCTACTGCATAGATATTTTTATTCGCATTTTATTTTATTCATAAAAAATACGATAGCGATTTTCGAATTCACATGAAGTACAATTTGCTTTTCTGAGGACTTTAAGTATCATCGTCGACATCATTAGACGTGAAAAAGGACTGCGTTTGGGGAATGTAGGAAATCTTTCCCTGACTTTTTAAAGGTACTATCCCTGCATTCACCTGGAGTGATTTCGGGAAACAAATGGAAATCCGAATTCTGTATGACCGGACGGAGATTTAAGACCAAGTCCTGCCGAATGCCAGTCTCGAGTCTTATAGCTGACCAAACGGATTTGATGACAGTCCTCATTGTGAAAAAGTTCTAGAAAACCATATTGATTTTTTCTTTTTAATTCTGTAAGAAATGTAACTGCTATTTATTCTGGAAGAACTGTCTTACACTGGTAACAGTTGCTTTTGTAGCTACTCGTTATTTACACCATCTTCATGCATTTGCACTCCAAAGCTGGATTTCTAGTAAGTATTGTGAGGTAACAAATTTTCCTCTTCTCCTGCATATGTGTGGTCATATTAAAAGTCTCTGTAGAATTATGTAAGAATTATTTTGCGAGAAAGTGTGAAAGGGAGATTGGTGGAACTGTCAACATCGGTTTGACTAGCGAGCACGGAATGATACAAAAAGAAGAAGGTTTTGTACCGAAGAGAGAGAGAGAGAGAGAGAGTAACGGACGAAAAAATATCGCATGGATGCAAGGAATGAACATACTTGGTAGCATCACAGTAATTAAAAAACGGCGAGAGATATCCATAGACTGTATTTTCATTTGTAATTCATGTAGAAGTGACAAGTGTTCTTTTTATTGTTTCAATAACTGCGCCCATTTTAATCAGCGTGGTGTTATTTTGAAGTATGGCTATCGCATAGAAGGAAGACACACTGTCTGAATAATTAGTATGATAACAGCCTTATTCAGTTTCGTACCAAAAAAAAAATTAAAAAAATTGATACATAGCGGTTAAGAATATAGGGAGCAAGACCAGCATTAACACTCCCTGCTAGCACGCATGCCATGCACACAAATACATCGATGTCGACTGGTCATTCTCGAGAAGAGAGTCAAAGTTACTAGCAAATCCGAACTGAATCTAACAGCACTTTGATAAAAAATTTCCTAATGAATGAAGTTCCTAAATTAATTACCCCCAACTGGGATTGGGAAAACCTGTCGTTTATCTAAAATGGTTTGCCCATGATTTCAATTGTTTTAACCACAATTCTTATTACGATTTGATCTCAGATTTGTGGAGAGTAATTATTCATTAAATTCGTTGTTACTTCTACTCGTTACCAGTATCTATATATTCAAATCATTGTAGTTGTTAAAAAGGAGCAGGATATAAAGATAAAGAAAGACTCCACTGGAATGGGTACATATAAAGGATGGGTGATGGTAGGTTGCCAAAGAAAATTAAAAAGAGAAGACGAGTTAAGGAACACCACTAGTAGATGGTTAAAGCGAATATAACAGAGAGTGCAAGACATAGGACTGGAGTGGAAGTACTGGAGGAGAAGGAATCGCAATACACCAGAACATGCTGGAGAGCACTGACCACACCAGAGGCACAAAGCTTATAGGATCATTTTTTTTTTTTTTTAATTTCATGATGCACTGCTTGCGGCTTTTATAATCTCAGTACCTGTCTCCTTCTGATGGTATGACTTTAAATTTCTGCGCGTATGTAACTTTAAACTCCCACATCTTATAGTCACAACTGTACACATTAATACCTGTTCCGGAAGTTATTGTACAGAATGATTTTTCATTGTCTCTGCAATCTGTTCGTTTCGTTAAATTGACAGAATGAGGTGAAAGTTCATAGATTCAGATTAAAAACCGCACAGTAGTAATGATTAAAGCGTCTGGAGACAGTTCGTTAGCAGTTAGGCTCAGATATTATCTCGTGGGAGACTGAGCCGTGCCTCTAGGCGTCGTGCGTAATGGACTCCAGAGACCAGGCAGGTGGCCCAGCAATCCATCTTCTAGTCGAGCTAATACATCTGGGCTGAGACCACCACCGAGGCCTTTCTGCCGGCTGCCTTGTCCCTTTCCTTTAATGAATCATTTACCTTGGGACTCAGCAAGAACTTCAGTAATTATTTGACACAATAACTTTTGACCATTGCGATTTAATTTTTGAATTACTTGTGGCATTTTTCGAAGTGAATACATTAAAGCTTGAGCTTTGGAGAGCGCAGTCATTGTGAAATCACACTGATCCGTAGTTTCTACGTTAGCTGATGACTGTGTTGAAGTAAGCTCCGTGTAGTGTGGTTGGAGACTGAAAGTATGGCGTCTACCGTCAAAATGCTCCCGTTTGGTGGCGTCCACTGTGCGTTTGGTTGCGTCCGCTGTGCGTTTGGTTGCGTCCGCTGTGCGTTTGGTGTCGTCCACTGTGCGTTTGGTGGTGTCCACTGTGCGTTTGGTGGCGTCCACTGTGCGTTTGGTGGTGTCCACTGTGCGTTTGGTGTCGTCCACTGTGCGTTTGGTGGTGTCCACTGTGCGTTTGGAGTCATTCACTGTACGTTTGGTGGTGCCCACTGTGCGTTTGGTGTCGTCCACTGTGCGTTTGGTGTCGTCCACTGTGCGTTTGGTGGTGTCCACTGTGCGTTTGGTGGTGTCCACTGTGCGTTTGGTGTCGTCCACTGTGCGTTTGGTGGTGTCCACTGTGCGTTTGGTTGTGTCCACTGTGCGTTTGGTGGTGTCCACTGTGCGTTTGGTGGTGTCCACTGTACGTTTGGTGGTGTCCACTGTGCGTTTGGTGGCGTCCACTGTGCGTTTGGTGGCGTCCACTGTGCGTTTGGTGGCGTCGACTGTGCGTTTGGTGTCGTCCACTGTGCGTTTGGTGGCGTCCACTGTGCGTTTGGTGGTGTCCACTGTGCGTTTAGTGGTGTCCACTGTGCGTTTGCTGGAGTCTCCAATCTTCATCGTCCTTGTAGTAAGTTCCTACAAATTGTTGTGGTCTTACAACGATTTAACGTGCATGCTCCATCTTTTGTGAGAGAATAAACAATTTAATGTTGTTTGGATTGCGCGTCAAATCGAAACTGTCATTTAGTAGTCAAGCAATACAAGGTTACTTAACGCTCTGATGAAAGGAGAGAAAACTTTGGATGAAGAGTGAGTAGTTTTTTTTATGTCTTTTAAAGATTTTTATTGTGTCTTCAGTTTCAAATACTTGTTGTATCTAGAATAAACGCACAGTGAAATTGTATAAGATAATTGTACAATTGATTGATTAAAATATTTAACATTATATTCCTAGGTCACTTAGTAAAACGTTTAACTTTCTGAAGATACAATGTATTTAAAGCAATTTATAAGCAGCGAAGATTTACATACAAATTACAAAAATGATTTAATTCTGGAAACAAAATTCTTGGTATTCAGATAAATGCAAAACACTGATGCCAAGGACGTATCACAATACCACTTAAGAAGTTAAACTATGCCATCTTTGCAACAAGAACAGTTCATCAAACAGCAGATCTGGAACCAATGCACCTCTTGTTTTCATTCAACTAAATCCGCTTGTAACCTTTTGTGTTAAATGATTTGATTCTTAAACTCTCTGATACGCAGAATGTAACAGGCTACAGAATAGCAGGAAGTTGGAAAAAAATTACACTAAGTAGTATCTTTGACTAATACCTAATATGGAAATAATATCGTTACGAAGACCGGGCGAATGTCGCACGAACTGGATTTCGCAAACTCTTGAAGTTACATGTCTTTACTTTTCCTGAATAAAAACTTTTCACAGAGTCAAAAATCATTTGAATCTGATTACATTTCAAATCTTTATAACAGATATTACTGTTTAAAGCGCCCCTTTATACGGCTACCTACATAATAAAAGCTTACAGTGAATGTTAAAAGCGTACTTTTAACTATGACCTCTTAGACTCGGCAATCCAACGCTTAGTAATGCGCAATTTTAAGTAAATCACAGAAAAAGCAGAAAAGTTATACATTGATCAGGCCCGATTATTCATTAAGATAATCTTTATATGTAAAGATGAATGTATGTTTGTTTGTTCTTCATACAAATCCACAGTTTTAATTAGATCTCGATGAAACTTTGCACACTTATCCTTTGTAACAAGGAGAAAAATACTGTCTACATTTGGTTGAAAAATTATCTGTATAAATAACACATGTTGTCTCATAACTTCGAAATACGGCGATAGACAGACACGTTGGATATGGTCGTCTCCGTACCGTGTTTCGGTATAGTGGGCTTGCAGCTTAGTGGTCAGTCGCTCGCGACCTGCCGTAGCGAGCGGTCGCATCACACTTTTCCTGCTGTGTCGTGTGACAAGTGCCTGCAGAGTAAATAAAAGCAAAGTATAGTGAAAACCAACAAATATGGAAGCGAATCAATTCATACGAAAATCAACGCTAAAGTTCTCCTTTGCCTATGGATATATGCGTCCGAAAGCAGTTGAAATCGATGAGTGGTTATATAGTGAAATAGGATTACGAGAAGAAAGTGTACACGGTATCCAGGTGGATTTCCTGGCCAATGTGATATACGTCAAGCTACGAAATGAAGAAGAGTGTCTGCGAATACTGAAGGAAACCAACGGAGAAAGAAAATTTGTACACACCAATGGCGAGGTAAGCACCGTTTCCATATCACATGCAGGCCTGGGAATAAGACATGTAAAATCCATAATGTGCCCTTTGAAATTAATACAGACATAATACGAAAAGCTTTGGATAAATTTGGTACAATTTTGAGTGTAACCTCCGATAAAAGATACGGTAGCAAAAGATTTGTCGTAGATAGTGGTATTAGAACTGTGAAAATAGATCTGAAGTGCCACGTACCATCGTATGTAGATATTGCCGGATTTAAAGCACTTGTTATTTACGACGGACAACCACGTACGTGTGTCATATGCAACTCAAACGAACACCTCAAGGCTGAATGCACCAGGAAGAAACCCCTGCAGCTACCATCTGAGCGCATGGCCCTGATACAGCTTTCAGAGGCGAACTTTTAAAAGCATCATACGCTAGCGTGGCAAACAGTAATCAATCAACCAGTGTACATAGAAATTATGAACCTACTCTCAGCATGGAAACAGATGACGCCACCAACATCATGATGGAAATAGAGAATCCTTATAATGACGCAGTACCTGATGAACCCCCGAAGGAAAAAGAAGCAAACTATCCAACTGGACAAATAATAACCAAACTTCTAATAATCTACATTTACTGGAAATATCACCAACTGAGAAAAAAGAAATTATAAAAAATGCTAAACAACATCCCGTGACAGTGCCATCATCTGAGAAAAAAGAAATTATGCCCATGGAAGAACGCAAGCACGAAAATTACACCAAATACAAAAAGACTGAGACTTGAATAAGAGGGGAGTAGATTTGATAGCGAAAGAATTAGCTGAAAAATCCAGGAAAGTAACCACCTTACAAATGGAGGACAATTGATGAAGCAAATGCCCCAAAGCGCCAACTCCAATAAGGAAGACAACAACTATGAAAACAAGACCAGCGAGATAGTTGAAATGGGAAATGACCGCGGGAACAATAAAATTCTTTGGTCGGACGACTTAAATGACACTGAGGAAGAAGATAAGTCAAGCAAATAAGAGGCAAAAGCAAGATTATAAATGTTATTAAATAAACGTGAAAGGGAAGAAAAAAAAAATAATAATAACTGTCTCGTTTTCAACCTTGTGTGACAACATTTGATCTAAATGGCAGACCGTAGTGCAACAACGCCCACTCAGACATACTGTGTGTCTACCCTAAATCTAAACGGAATAAAGAACCAAACTAAAATACAATGCCTCAAAGAATATCTATGGGCGGCATCTGTTGATATAGCGCTCTTACAGGAAGTTGCCTGGGAAGGTGCACTGAATGTCACCGGGTACAATGAACTGAAGAATCCTGGTTACGACCATGGTCTAGGGACTGCAATTCTAACGAAAGAGGGTATTCAAATCAAAGATGTTGAGATTTTAGAAAATGGAAGAGGATTAGCCTGCACAATAGCAGGAACACGTGTAATAAACATCTATGCTCCCTCCGGAAATCAGAATAGAGAAAGTAGGAAACAGTTTTATAAAACAGAGATAACTCAGCTTCTGACAAACACCTGTGAAAGTCTCATACTTGCAGGAGATTTTAATTGCGTTTTATCTCAAAAAGATCAGTACCCTAATTTTAACAAATGCCAGGAACTCGAGTACCTAATAAATAAACTAAGTTTGTTAGACAGTTGGGAAATAAGAAACGGGCAAATTCCCGGGTTTACATTTATAACTGAGAGTACAGCAAGTAGATTAGATAGAATTTATATTTCACCGGACATATCGAGTGAAGTAACATCAGTCGAGATATGGCCAGTAGCTTTTTCGGACCACAGTGCATATCATTGCAAAATAAAATTGCGGCGCCAAGAAATCTTTAGAAACAGAGGATACTGGAAATTAAACACCTCCATCCTAAATGAGAAAGAATTGGAACAGATAGTCAATAATACTTGGAATCAATGCAAGAAACAAAAAAACAAGTACAATACAACTGTCCAATGGTGGTTACAGTGTGCAAAGCCACGCCTCAGAAATACATTGATAAACTTCAGCAGATGCTTGAAGAAATGGGAAAACAAAACAAAAGAATTCCTTTTCATGGTCCTAAGAGAACTGTGCACCAACGACGTAGATAGCATCCAAAATATGAGAAAAATAAAACATACCAAGGCCAGAATAACAAATATAACTAGAAAAAAACTAATAGGTTACCAGATACGAGCTAAAACTGGATCCTTTCAACAAGAAGAAATAACTTCAACATTTCATCTCATAAAAGAAAGACATCAAGCAAACAGGAAACTCGTGACGGAGTTAAAATCAGAAGAGGGATGTATCATTACCAACCAAAAAGGAATAGAGATAGAAAAAAAAAGTATCTCTCTGAATTATACACTGAAGAGGCAATTGATAATGAAGAAGTCAGCAGTCTGTTACGTCACATAAACCCAGTAATAACAGAACAAGAGAACGGAATGCTGAATGAAGAAATCTCGGAAGAAGAAATAAAAAACGCAATTCAACGGAGTCCGAGAATGAAATCACCTGGTCTTGATGGCCTCCCAATAGAATTTTACGTATCATATTGGGATATTCTAAAATACGAATTTATAAAAATGTATAATGAGATTCTAGCTATGCAGTCAGCTCCAACCGAAATGCTAGAAGGATTAGTTGTATTAATCCCGAAAAAAACAGATAAGAAAAATGTTGAAAATTTCAGACCTCTAACTCTTCTCAATTCAGATTATAAAATATTCGGTAGAATTATCCACTAGACTTGGGGCTGTAGCTAAAAAGATGATTGGAGAATACCAGACCTGCATTGGTGGAGGCAGAAATATAATGCAAACCCTAACAAATATTCGTGATGTAACTGCAGTCTCGAAGGCAGCAAACGTGAAAATGGCTATTTTATCACAAGATTTCCATAAAGCATTTGATCGTATTAATCATACTTATTTAAAACTTACTATGGAAAGAATGGGTATCAGCCAGCAAATATGCAATTTGCTTTACATGCTATTACACCAAGCCACATCACGAATATCTATAAACGGATCTATAACCAATTCAATAAAAATAACCAGATCCATTAGACAAGGATGCCCTTTATCCATGTTCCTTTATGCGTTTGCAGCTGAACCATATTTAGCGGCAGTGCATAATATACTTCCTGGCTTAAAGTACCAAGGAACAAAAACAGTGGTGTGTGCGTACGCAGATGATATCAATATCATCATAACCAACTTGGAAGACCTAGAAAACACACGACAGTTGGTAAATTCGTATTCAAAAGCTTCAAACGCAAAATTGAATTTAGATAAATCTGCAATACTAAACATAGGCGCTGGTATAGAACTAAACAACACAACATGGATAAAGCCATGTGACAAAATAAAGATTCTTGGTGTAGAATTTAATAAAGTTCTGCAAAAAGCTTCCGCAGTAAACTGGAGACGTCTATTGGCAGTTATTCGAAGCAAACTGCATGATTTCACCCATAGAGAACTAAACCCAATACAGAAAATATGGTTGATAAATACCACAGCGCTCTCCAAAATATGGTACATAGCTCACATATTTCAGATACCTGTGGAAATAGCTAAAAAAATGGAAACGGCAATCAGCTGGTATGTACAGAGGGGACAGATACTGAAGATTCAACATAAAGTTTTGCAGATGCCGTATGAAAAAGGAGGATTAAATCTGGTTGATATACGTACGAAATGCACTGCAATCTTCATGAGGAATATGTACAGTCAATGTAGAACAACACAAACAAACCTTACAAGACACATAATAAATGCAATGGAACCGCATAGCAACAAAGCGCCGTTGACGTCAGTCACATAAACGCTACCTTAAACCACTTCCGCTCCTTCTACATTGAAAACAGCTACATAAGAATAAACAACACAGACCAGGTGCCATCAACAAGGAAACTATACTGCTTGATGAAAAGAGAGATAAAAGTAAACTAGAACTCACCTATAAAAGAAATGATTGGAAACAGATATGGGAGAATATTCACAGTCAATATATCAGCAGTAATGCCCGTTCCACGTGGCACAGAGTAGTACATAGAAAGATACATACCAACGAAAAACTTTTCGCACTACGCCTCTGTCCTACTCCAATGTGTTTACGCTGCAACTTGCAAGACACAATACAACACCGACTGTTAGGATGCGAAGCTCCTGATATATGGAGATGGACAAAAAGCAAACTGGCAATAATAAATAGAACCACCCCAAACAATTTCACGCCAGAGGATATACTAATCCCTGACACGAAAATATATCCTACTACTAAGAGAAATGCCCACTTCTGGTTGCTGGCCAACTACACCCATTATGTTGTACATAAAAGAGAAGAGATGACCATCGTAGACTACTGGAGCTATTTAACAAATGAACATAGCAAAATAATCAAATCGAGAAAATATAAGGAAAACTTTGCACGCTTCCTGCTTGTCATAATGCCCTACTAAGTACCAGCTGTACTTCAAGACAACGACTGACCAGAAGAGCAAGATCGACACTTCCACATCCTGAAGATCAGAAAAAAATTATTATTTTATTATTATTATTATTTTCGCCTATATCACTATTCGAAGAAGATGAATAGAAGAAATATTTATTTTAATCCAGTCTTTAGTACATTGGTGCCCACAGCACTATGATAAAAAAAAAAGAAGAAGATCTTATTTATTTTACAACAAAGAATAATACACCTAATTTCTTAAACCTAAATTTTAATTTGCTTGTCGATTTGAGAAGAAATTAAAGCCGAAGAAGGCAAAGAAGGGTAAAAAAAAAAAAAAAAAAAAAAAAAAAAAAAAAAAAAAAAAAAGTGGTTAAAGCGCTTGCTTACGAACGTCGTGGTCTCCGGTTCAAATCTCCGTGGAGGCTAAGATTTTTAAAAATTGTTTTTGATCGTAAGAGTCACGCTGGGCCGTCTTATTCGGATTGAATTTAAACTGTAGATATCACAAAGTAGGGGTGCAATGCGAGGCAATCGTAGGTAGTCTTGCAATACAGTAGTGTACACTTTTTTACGTTATATGATCCATCAGGGATGATTCGTAGTCAGTGTGTGAGTGTGAACCACAGTAATATTATTATAAATACGGAAGTAAGTCTCTGTCTTTTTGTTACGTTTTGACGACTAAATGGCTATATCGTGGTGATGGAATTTTAGAAGGTAATCTGTATGAAGGGCACAGGATATTTTTTCCAGTATGGTTAACAGTTGTAGTCACGAAATTTTGAGACCTTATCGAATGGTTGGAAATTGATTCTCTTCAAGAGACAGGTTCGACGGTTATAGTGATAATAGTGTTAGCTTTCCGTCATATTATTCCTACTCGACATTGTGTGGGACCAATCCTTCGTTAGCAATTTTCTATATTTAATTCTGGCAAAAAAAATTCTTAATCCACGCGCTACGAGTCGCGGGTACGGGCTAGTACTGTATAATAATAATCCGTGTGGTCGAAATATCCTAGGTAACGGGGTTTCTATTGGCTGCGCATTCCGCCCCTGCCATAACCGCCTTAACCTATACCGGCGATCCTAACGAGTACAGGGAACGTTCAGTTTAACGTGTAATTCCGAACACGGAAGCGTTCTGGCGTACTTCACATTACACAGCAAGCTATGTCAGAGGTGTAGGTTGGGTTAAGGGCCTATTGAAATCCCCGCCAAGACAGGGATTTATGAACCGGGAACCTTTTCAATCCGAGTCTGACGCCTTAACCACTGAGCCATTAGACCGCCCTTCATAAAGATAATCTTCAGGTATAAAAAAAAGAGCGGATACCACTTTTAACGTTGCGCTACTTCAAAATAAATCCATATAACACCTTTTTTTATATAAACATGATCAACGGCTTCTCGATTCCTTAGCGTTCTTAGAACGAATTTATAATAATTAAGTCTGGTATTTTTATAACCTGGTTGACAGAATTTTTCACCCACAGCTCAGTTCGCAACTATCGTGGCTGCCTATTCTAACCTGGTATTTCCACCTGACCTTTTGGACGTACAGTTCAACGTGAAACCCGAATCACGGAAGTGTTTTGTACATTTCACATCCACAAAGCAAGCTTTGCCAGAGTTGAGGGTAAGGTTAACAGTCCGAGCGTGGTGGGTGAACGGTTAACGCTCTGGCCTCGCATTCGGTGAGGACGCGGGTTCGAATCCCCGTCCGGGCATCCAGATTTGTGGTTTCCATGGTTTCCCAAATCACTCCAGGTGAATGCCGGGATGCTTCCTTCAAAAATGCCTTAGCCGAATTCCTTCCCGTTCCTTGTCCCCATTTCCATCCCGCCTCTAATGACCTTAGCCGTCGACGAAGCGTAAAACCCTAAGTTAAAAAAAGGGGTTAAGAAAAATTAACCATTATAGTTGAGGCCAAGAGCTATTAAAAAACGTAAGAGAAATACAATCAAATTTCTTTTTGATAAACTCCTAGATATAAAAACTGATGTATAACTCTGAATAGCTTTAAGTTTTATTTTATAAGGTTTAAGAATCCTCCGTAAATAATATTTCTTAAGGACTTGTCGATGTAGTATCTCCCTGCGTTATCGAAGTTCAGTTGGCTTGACACGATTTTCCTGGCACAAGACACTCTCAGAGGCCAATCCGCTTCTTTTTCCCTCCGATTTGGGGCGGCGAGATGTTTGATCGAAACGCAATTGCCCGTTCTGGCATCGCGGGAAACGACGGCCAGCGGGACTGATGACCCATTAAGGGAAGAGACCTCTTTCTCTACCACAAAGGAGCGCGGCCACTGAATAGCAGCGAATCCCCACGTCATCCCGAGCAGTAATTTCTATTTTTCCTCCTGTCCAGCGGTGAAAGAGGGTAATGGTGCTCCTCTATTTTGACATCAGTCAAATTATCTGAAATCGCTTCCGACGGGTCTCCGCCGTATCCTGAATTTCCTCGGTCTCTGACGGAGGTATTTTAGAAATCGCGAACGCTGCTATTTGGATTGATTCTCGGTTTCTCAGAGCTGAGGAAGCGGTGGGCAACAATGCGATTCCTCAGTGCCCTACCAATTTAACCCGCGCCGGCGTTTTTTTGGATGGTATGCGAGGAAGTATACTGCAGTATCATCTTTTTGAATGGGATTTCTAAGGCGGTTGCTGTTAAAATATTGTAAACTGTAGGTAAAATTTTTCATTTGTATGTAAGGGACTCGGGGAGTGAAATAAATTATTAAGAGAGGCGCTTAACATTCGAAGAGAGAGTAAAACTTTGTCTGATACGAAAGTAGGTGTGAAACAAAATTAGCCGTGTGGTTTAATCTGCATTTCTAATCGTAGGTTTTCCCGGCGAATCTGCATTGTCGTAGATTAATTAATAATAATAATTGTGGTACAAAAGACTGATTAGTAACATGCTCCACTTGTGTGTAACGGTGCGTGCCTGAAACTATAGCCACTAAATAGAGGAGCTGGAAGTGCTGCGAACGAGATTGTAGGTGTAAAATAAAGTATCGAAATTTGCGTTGTTGGTATGATTAATGAACTGGTATGATGGTAGAATCTGAAAGGGAAGAAAGATCTTGTATATATCTTATATGTCTTATACATCTTGTATATTTATAGGAAAGGACGTTGGGAATAGGAACAAGGTTCCCAAAGAAACGATGAACCAATGAACCACAGTACGCAGAAGCAGGGAAAGGAAAACTGCGCTGTACGCATAGTGCGTGGGTCGTCAAGTTATTATATTCAATTAGCTTTAATTTATATTATGTTGTGTTTGGACATATGCATTTTCTGTTGTCAATTTTCAATGTTTGGGTTTCTCCGTTTATCAGTTAACGATCATTCGATTCTGACGAAACACGAAGCTAATGATTGACCGACGACGAAAAATGATTAAAAACGAGCAATTACAATATTATTAATATTAATGAGCTTGTTTAGTTCAGCGATAATAGTACTTGATTCGATTATAGCAAAATATTACATGGAAACAAAACAATAAAGTTTATCATGTATTGGAATGTGAAATTAACGATTATTAATACCAGGGAAGGTTAGGTTGAGTTTAATAATTTTAAGATGTATTTAGGGGAAGCAGACGATTATCTCGAATTTAAAGAAAGGCCTCACTGAGAATGAACTCACAGTTAACGGTCAACCACCCCGTGACTGGGAGCCTTTTTGTTGCCACCGATTGAGACTCTAGCCAACCAGAAAGAGATAAATTACACACACGACGGAGAAACATTAACGTCACTCACGACGCGCTCAGTCAAAAAGCCGCAAGTCGAAGAAACAAGGAAATAAGGATTTTCGAAAGAATTATTTGGTATCTCCTGACGTGACGAAATCGTCCTTATAATATCCACTTGCCGACAAGAAAAGCCCCGTTACTCAGTTACTATAGAGATCGAAAGAGAGTGGAGGGCCATCCTGCTTTGCTATTGTACTATTGCAGTTGTTGCTGTCGGATTCATCCAGTTACTCTGTTGTTGGGGCTGTTCTGTTCGATGTGCTACGCTATTTTGCGACTATACCGCTACCACTTGACGCACCGATTAATACGAGTTGATATTTACGCTTTGTGCCTCTATCTTTTACTGACTGAACGTCTTTCAGGACACAATTAAGAGTGCTGCTAAACCTTCTTGCAGGAATGATTTGGGGGCGTCCATTAATTACGTGAGATGCTTTTCCGGAATTCTCGAACCCCCCTCCCCCCGGGGTGAGATTTGGTGAGATCTGTTCGGACACCGCCCCCCCCAATTATGACGACGAGAGATCTTGAGGGAGACCCCTGCCCCCCTGCTAACCAGCCTCGCAGTTTTTTGAGAGGCATTTTCTTAGCTCTCCTGCTTTCTAGGGTGCTTATAAACCACTAAGTCGGTATCGTTGGTGTCGTTTGTTGACCTTTTTTATTTAGCTCTACTGTTCATCAAGAAATAAAAAAGATGAGTGAGATTTCCGTCCACCCCCCCTTCTGATGAGATTTTGTGAGATTTCGCCAAACCTCCCCATTTCACCTCACGTAATTAATTATCTATCACTGTTTTTCTGGTTTGTTGCAAAAGAAGTTTTTCTCCAGAAAATTCGTTATACAGTACATGGAAGATAATATAATGCCATAAGTATGCTGAAATAGAATACGATGAAAAACTGATGTTACGAACTGCGATCAGATATTCAGTCGGGGAAAAAATTAAATAAGTTTTTTGCAGTTTAATTTAATAATTACTGGATGTCTAAGTAATCTTTTAGAAATTATCACAGATGTAAAACTTAGGTAACCAATCGAGAAGAAATTTGACAACAAAGAAATACTGTTGGTGGCAATTATTAATAATAATTAATGGCATATTAATACCACTAAACATGATGACGGAATGTTAAAGAGATGAGGTATTGGAAAAACTGTTACATTTGACATCCTCTTGTGGGTATCTATTTTTGGTAAATTGTTGCCATTAATAACGGTTGATTGCTTTCTGAGTCGAGCTAAACGGTGTAACTCTGTCCCCGTATTTCTGGGTGATCTGACTATATCTTCCAAGCTCGAGCCTAGTGGGAAACAGGCAACTAGCCTGTACACAAGAAGGAAGGAGGCGTTTTATACTGTCCATTTGAAAGCTGCGCTATGTCTATCCAATAGCAAATGTTTGTTCCTCACCTCTAGTTCCAGGGAAATGAGCTGGCGACAAGAAATGCGCGATGTAAAATTATGGAAAGCAGTTCTGTAGTTATGGAATAACTATCATTCTAGGCCAACATTACCAATTTTCTCCTCCGCTCCCCTATTTTGCAGTGTCAGAAGATCTCCGACTTGTGTAACCATTTCACATCACCTAAGAGTATATCCATTCTGTAATAAATGCCATCAATCAGTTTTTATAATAATTCCACCTAAAAATAACTCTTGAGATCGTTCCAAGGAGCCACTTACTTCATTGTAGTAAATTTATAGACTAGTATCTGAGTTTTTTTTATTATATATGTCGACTGGAATCATTGTCCACCACAGCCGGCAGTAAGAGTGACAAAACAGACTCACTATCATATAAGTGTCGTATTCCGTTCGGCCAACCAAGTAAAAAACAATTTATAGGGCAGATTCAGCTATACGACAAATAAAATTCTTATACGTCAGTATCTTTACATGATGAGAATACTATAATGATTTAAATGAACAACAAGGAACTTCATAATAAGTCAAAGTAAAAAAGATCAAAATAAATGATCCCAAGCAATAAGTGTTTCTACAGTCTTTTGAATGAGACTCAGCGGCTATAATATTACACGGTGGTGTTAGTCGTTACACATTAATAACAAGGAAACTGTGGGCACAACGTTAAGAACTATAACAAAATCTATCAGTGGCTTGGAAATGAACCAGCGTGATATTTGCCAAAATACGCTTTGGTAAGCCACCGAAATTAATTAGGGTTTTGGAATTTGTTCCCAGAGTCTGACGTCATAGTAACAAAAAGCAGCAGATAGCTTATTTTTAATTTTCCGTGGCTCATTATGAGATTCACATTTATTTCCATCATTTTTCGCTTCCTTTATTTCATTTTAGAAACATTTTATTTAGTTAAAATAACTTTTTATTGTACCTTAAACAGTTTACGAACAACTTGCTGCTAGAAGTAAACTAAACTTTTTCTCTTTTCTTTTAACGATCCGTTTGGAAGAGCGCTATCACTCGATCCAGTCATTTGAGACAACTCGAGTGAATCTCCTATCTGGCCAGGTCTTTTTATTTTTTAAGAAAAAAAAATAATACGATTTCAGTTTATTGTTGCTGAGTTTTAATATGACTTGAGCTCAAAATATGTTTGTTGTTATTATTATCAAACTGGAATAGGCCACCGAGAAATATGCCTAGAGAGTACAGCACACCTCATGCTTAATTCAGTATTTTAAATACTATCGAACCTAATCTTATCGCGATGTTTTAATACTGCACTGAACCTAGTCAAAGCGAAGATTAAATAAAATAACTGTCAGTCGTTTTGGAGATACCCAAAAGCTAGTAACATGGAGATATGAACTACAGGGCACTAATAAATTTTGAACATCACCAACTGAGCCTCATACTGGTATTATCGTCCATAATTCTGTGACTGGAAGTTTGCCTTAGGTTAAAACTGAACATCACACGCAGTGCACTTGAAAATAAGCTGACTATGATAAAATACTTAGTTTTTACGATAAGTTTTATACTGCAAATATCCATTTTTATAAAGTGTTCGCATTTAATGATGCTTTAATACTACTGAGGATGGTGTGTTGCAACAATTGCAGCTTTTTTTGATGCCATTGTTCCCTCGAAATTATTCAATCCATAAAGATTCCTCAAAGTGTTGTGTTCTTCTTTCGAATATTACCAGAAAAGTCGATGATATTCTATAATGCACGTCTTACTTCAGATAATGCTACCTCTGAAAAACTGCCCTATTTGCAGTACTAAGGTAAGTTTTATAATTATCCACTTTACATTATGCGAGAATGCACCGTTTCGATCTGTAATATCGTGTAAATGAAGGAAGCACACGGTGTCAATGTATTGAGAGGCAAAACCGAATTTCATCTTCTGAAATATTGTTTGTTCGCAGCAAAACCTATTGTGTGTGAAATCTTGAGCTATCGATTTACAAAAATGATATATAAGGTACAGAATGATATTCAGAATGCGGCGTTTCCTGTAACAGGAGCCTTCTCAGAAGCTCCGAGACGCCCGCAGATCCGATGTCTGGCCATGCTTGAGCCCGCATGGCCTAACAAACTGTTGACCTTCCACGGGCGACCAGCCAAGAAACTAAGGCAGTCCCTTCTTTAACAGTCAACACTGGTTTAATTCACCATAGCTGAACCTCTTAATGCCCATAAACACTACGCGACTGAAAACAGTCAAAAATATATTTTACAATAACATTAGTTTCAAGGTCAATGATGTGAGAGGGGTTATTTCAGAAATTTATTCTTTCCAAAAATTCTTTTCTAACTAACATGTAATTTTACTGAAAGAAAAATAGTGAGGTACAGGATCGAGTCCTAGTTCACTCGTACTGGCCGTCCTAATTACTGTTTTTTAGGCGCTTTCCGCAATCATTAAATCAGGGCTGGCCAACCCAAATGATCTTGCGGGCCACTTTGGAAATGCCTCATAACTCCCCGGGCCGCATATTAAATTACTAGCCTCGTACCCGCGACTTCGTACGCGTGGATTAAGAATTTTTTTGCCAGAATTAAATATAAAAAGTTGTTGGTAACGAAGGATTGGTCCCAAAAAATATCGAGTCGGCATAATATGACAGGAAAGCTATCACTATATCATTCTACCGTCGAACGTGCCTCTTGAAGAGAATCAATTTCCAACATATTTCTGTCACTATTAGATAAGATTTCAAAATTTCGTGACTTCAACTGTTAATCATACTGGAAAAAATATCCTGTGCCCTTCATACAGCTTTCTTTATAAAATTCCATCACAACGATATAGCCATATAGTCGTCAAAACGTAACAAAAAGACAGAGACTTACTTCCGTATTTATATTAGTATTACTGTGGTTCACACTCACACACTGACTGCGAACAACACCCGAGGGATCATTATAACGTAAAAAAGTGTACACCTACAAAATTGCAAGACTACCTACGATTTGCCTCGCATTGCACCCCTAACTTTATAATATCTACAGTTTAACATTCAATCCAAATAACCTACTGCCCAGGCCCGACTCTTACGATGAAAAACAATTTTTAAAAATCTTAGCCTTTACGGAGATTTGAACCGGAGACCACGGCGTTCGTAAGCAAGTTCTTTAGCCACTGAGCTGCCAGTTCACTACACGGAAACATGGTCTGGAGACGTCCACATCCAACGTGTCAGTCTACCGCCGTATTTCGATGTTATGAGACAAATGTGTTATTTATACAGATAATTTTTCAACCAAATGTAGACAGTATTTTTCTCCTTGTTTCAAAGGATAAGTGTGCAAAGTTTCATCGAGAACGGATAAAATCTGTGGATTTGTATGAAGAACAAACAAACCAACAAACAAACAAACATTCATCTTTATATATAACTAGCCGACCCGGTCACGCGTTGCTGTGACTAAGTGGTTATAGTACGTTGGATCAATGTTATTCTAAACTACCTAATGTAATCAAATTAATATTAACTAATAAAGACAAACACGTTTTAGTCGATTTGAAAATTCAAAAGTAATTGGTAAGGAGTTTCTGATAGTTGAAATTAAGGACAAACGAAGATTAAAATTTTTAATTACATTTGATTACTTAATTGAAAATATATAAAAATTGATATTTATAAAAATAAATAAATTATTTTTTATTTATTTATAAACAGAAATTTCAGTTTTATAAATGAGGTAGATGAAGTGATTTTTAAACATTTTTTACAATTATTTTCATTATTTTAAATTATTACAATTTATAATTTTAATTTATCAAAGAGCTAATTGGTGTACAATATTTTTTGTTAGCCTGTCTTTTGCTAATACCAATAGATCTGATGGTTTCCCCACACGTGAGCAGGCGACATATAGCTGCCCATGGGAGAAACACGTATTTTCCAAGTCCAAGGCCAGACTTGAGACTTATTTATGGACATAGCGAAAGCCAAACGAATCGGAAAATGAAGCCTTTTAAATGGTATTGGAGATTCTGACGCTATCATTGGAATATGTGGCAACAGGACGATTTCTCCTTTGAACTTTCCAGTCAAATTAGTTGCTTCAAGAACATTTCCGGTGATACTTTTGATGACCAAACGTGTACTGTGGCATAATCTAGGTGGATTAAAATTCCGAAGTAGAATAATCAGTGAACCAATCTTTAACGGAAGATTGTGTGGAGACATTCCTGGTATATCCAAAGAATTTAAATACTCAGATGGAAAATTTACGGCTTCATTGTCATCTACAATAGTGTCTATTGATTTAAAAGACATCAGATCACCTGGCAACAACTGTTGTATCTGGAAGTTAATTTCGTTGACATCAACATTTTTTACTGCCAAAATAGCACGATTACTGAGCCAATTATGATCTGAGTAATTATTTGATATATCCGGAAACACACTCTCAATTAGTTCACTTTTCGAGTGAACAACAGTGTGGAATTTGTCTGGCATTTTGATGTATTGTGTATTTCGATACAGTTCTATTTCACCGTTTCCAATATCCAGCACTTGCTTACCAAATACTTGTGCCGATGGATCATTTTGCAATTATACTCGCATGTTAATGGTCAAACGACATTCTGCCATCAAACCATTGTTTTAAACATGCGTTAATCTCATCGACAAAAGTAGAGCGAGGAATCATAGGCGTACTTCACCTTACACAGCAAGCTGTGCCAGACGGGAAAATCGGGTTAAATGCCTATGAAAATCCCCGCCGAGACTGGGATACGAACCGGGGACCTTACGATCTCCATTAAGAAGCCTTAACCACTAAGCCAACAAACCACTCGCTACTAAATTAGAAATTGGATAAACTTGAAGTATTGGAATGGAGAATTACAAGGAAAATTTTGGGTCCATTGAAAAATACAGTACAATGGAAGATAACTAATGAGGAAATAAATAATAACATTCAAAAAATAACAGAATCAGTCAGAAAAGGGGAGAATGATTTTTTTTCGACACATCTATCGAATGGATGACACCAGGCTAACAAAAAAGTATTAAAATATTTTTTGGGATTCAAGAGGTTAAGAAAGATTTGAAACGAAATAATAGCAGTGAACAGTAAGGAAGGAAAATATTTTCTAAAGCAGATTTCGAGTATGGCAGGATTCCAAGGTAGAGAGGAGAAAAAAACGGGTGCAAAATGGTCTGAAGAGAGAAAGAGAAAACACAGCGCAATAATGAAGGAATACTGGAGAAGAAGAAAGAAAAAAACAACAGGAAAAGAACTGAAATTGACACGTGGTCCCTAGCTGGCCATAACGAAAAAAGAAGAAAAATGAGAAGCAAGCAACAAATACTTACACGTTTTTTAATTTATCGTAACGTTTTCTTCAATGTTATCTTCATGTGTGTAATTACTTTGTCACAACACAATACACAGCACTATTATAATAATGATACTACACGAAAAATTCACGAAACTGGGTTATGTCATACATAAACACATATGACGTGGAGTAGACTTTAACAAAAATAAATCGAAACACAACGCCATCTACTGGATAGTTACCCAACCTAGATATCCAAGTGTTGTGTCGATAAATTAATACACCGCCATCTGTTAGATACCTATGGAACTATAATAATAATTTCGTGCGGTCGTGATGACAGGGTGTTTATTTGCTGCACATTCCACCCCTGCGCCGGAGGTGAAGGCCGAGTTAAGTGCGTATTAAAATCCCCGCCGGCACAGGGATTTGAACCAAGAAAATTTGGATTTAGAGTCAGACGCTTTAACCACTTAGCCACCAGAACGCTCAAACTTCCGGTGCTTACAAATAGTTACAAAACATTGTCCTATGACAAACATTGAATGAACATTTAATTCGAAATATTTATAAATTTTAAGAATCGAGATAAAAACTATCCT
Source organism: Vandiemenella viatica (assembly GCA_031002005.1). NCBI lineage: Eukaryota > Metazoa > Arthropoda > Insecta > Orthoptera > Morabidae > Vandiemenella > Vandiemenella viatica. Next base: position 149,974,419 of record JARYHS010009186.1, read on the forward strand.
ATCTTTTAAGTTGGACCAAATTACACACAGTAAGCCAGACTTCATCAAAATCAGTTAAGTAGTTTCGGAGTTCATCTCGGACAAACATCGTGACGCGAGATTTTTATATATATAAAGATAATAATAATTTCGTGTGGTCGTAATGACCTGGTGACATGGTTCCTACTGGCTGGGCATTCTGCCACTGTCGTAGGCGCCTTTACCTAGCCCGCCCATCCTGCCTGGTACAGGGGACCTACATTTTAATGTCGAATCCGAGCCACAGTACCGTCCTGGCGTATTTCACCTCACACAGCATGCTGCGCCAGAGGTTAATGCTGGGTTAAGTGTGTATAAAAATCCCTGCCGAGACAGGGACTCGAAGCAGGGACCTTTCCATCTCCAGTCTGACGCCCTAACCACTGAGCCAGCAGACCGCTTAGCTTCGGTTGCTTACAAATAATTACAAACCATTGTCCTATGACAAACATTTAATGAACATTTATTTCACAAATAATAAATATTGAGGTCTATAATCCAGATAAAAACTATCCTATCTTTTAAGTTGGACTAAATTACACACATTAAGCCAAATTTCATCTAAATCGGTTATGTAGTTTCGGAGTTCATCCCGGACGAACATCGTGACACGAGATTTTTATATATATAAAGATGATACCTTCCTATTAGATTTAGACCCACTATAGACATTTTTTTAACTAAAAATTGAAATATAATAAGTAATTATTATTATGTTTACTATTATTCTTATATGTAAAAATAGATAATATAATAATAATGATACTAAACGCACATTGTAACGAAATATGTAACACTAAAAATGATATATAAAAAATGTATAAATACAAATGAAATAAATTTTAAAATATCGATTCACAAATAAAGTATTTTTATAATACATTGGTTTTAATTACTTTGGTCATTATAAAATAAATATATTTCGTGAAAGTGTGATGAATCACGCGGGACGGGTTGGCCATACCTGATCTAAATCATAGGTTTCCAACTATTTTTGGCCTAGAACCCTCTTTTTGAAAAAATCATTCACTACCCTCTTTCCAGAAAAGAAAACACAGAAACGCCACTGCTTGTAATCAGTAATGTAGAACTCCTAGTTTTTTTTGGATCGTAGCCAACTTTTTCAAATAGCGATTCTATGGCATCCCACTTAGGTGAAGTGTACTATTTCATGTACTGAAGAAAAATGACAGATTTTTAAAATTACTTTATGAAAAGAGATCAACAATATTGGTGTAGTGTTCATAATTTGATTAACAATAACATATTATATAGAAAAATATTATTATCTAGAGGACTAAGCTCGGTTTAATGACACTAATTTTTAATTATTTTGAGCCTTATTTTTCATAAGAAATCTTAAATCATCGCGTCCCACTAGTGACAATCAGTTTCTTGTCAGTGCTTACATATTTCTGACTACTTCAAATTCTCTTTCCGCTGCATCTGATGAGAACGCAATGAAAAACTTCTTTGATGCAGCCCTTAACGCCGTACATAATACACCCTCCAACACACACTTTTAGTGAATCGCGGGGTAATAATAATAATACTGGAAAACAGGTGCGGAGCGATTGGTCCTCAACGCCTCCTATGATCTCTTCAACACGAATGTTGAGGCAGTCTCCAATCTCCGCCTCATAAACTACACATTTCACAAATAAAAATACAATTATCAAACAGAACATAAGTTACATGTTTCGCAGACAGAAGGCTGATTATTCCTCCTTTAGGGTTAAAAGTTCCAATCGTAACAATTCTGGTTCTATTCATGGTGGGCCTTCCAGTCTCTCTACTTCCCATGATTGCCTGAGCAACACGGTAGCCCTAAAGAGGGAAAAAATGACTGGGATATATTATATTTCATGTCCAAGCAGGATACTTACATCTCGGTTCTCAACCATCTAATTAATTATGCTTTCCAGTATTAAGGAATTAATGGATATTTGGATTATTCGTTGGTAAAGTAATAAATATTATGGAGATTTCAGTGTTTATTTAAGGTGGATGTGCGAAGTAGAAGCAAACTACCAATTAAATTCGATGACAGTACAAAATTGCGTGTCCCGTATAACTTAAAGACAAAGCCGTGGCGATCAACAGTAAAGTGTTTCCTAAAGGGCGCTCCGTTTGAAGAAACCCCGGCTTGTAACGAGCTGGGAACAAAGAAGCCTTCAAGCGGATATCTAATTTCATGCTCGTATGAACTTGGCTTTAATTAAAGCTAAGTAATATTTTAATGAGATTCACAATAAGATGCTTTGCAGAAAGTTCATAAACTTCACTTCGCTTGCCCCTACCTCAGCGGAAGAACACACAGTCAGCCCAACAACTTCGTTAAATTATACAGCATAAACTCACATTCTGAGGTGCACTACAGATGTCTTCCTTGATTAATATTCAGTTATAAATTACCATAAATTCAGATGTTCCAATCTAACTTCTATTACCACAAGCACTGGGATCATTAAATGTGACGTCAAAAAGTAAATTTACGTCTTTAGACAACTAAAATTCTGACGGCATTTCTACCCCAGAAAAGCAGTTCAAAACAAGAAACGGCATCATTGCATCATAATTTTTCTCTTTAAGATAAAAAATTTCAAATTTTTACAAGAAAACTACTTCATTTCTGTATTCGTTATTTCTATAATTTCATTTTTATTGTTTATAATAATGCTTTATGACAAGTTACTAAACACACTAATACTTGTATTATTGTTTAATTTTTCTTTGTATCTCATATGGTAAAAACACTGCGTTCATTCCGAATCTTGATTTAATTTTTCAGTTTTGCCAGGCATAAAATTGGTTGCATAGATTTGTCCGTAATGTCTTTGTATGTGTAACACTTATTTGTGGACGCAGTTAATTGCCTGGAAGCGATCAGAATTATAATATTTCTTGTGTTTTGATCAACATGCCTGCGAATTGGACATGGTCTACATGACTGTTGCGTTTTTATGCTAAGATCATTTTGTTATTTCCACTGTTAAATATCTTTTTAAGTAATTTCGAAATTTTTTTCTCAAGTTTTATAAGCATCTGGTATTTATTCCGTGCACGATTTCGTGAATGCTTCATTTACTTTTCAGACAATGTGACTGTATCTTTCACTGAAAACTAATGCTGCCAAGTGATCTGAACTTATTGTTATAACCATTTACTTTACTTCCTTTCTCTGTATTTGTGTACTTCCATGCCGCAGGCGATATTCTCACAGCACATCACTTCAAAAATCAGAGCATAAATCTTGAATCGTTTTGTAGCAAATCTTCTCATGGATACGAATGAGCCTCATCAGAACTCTCTCTGCTATCCACCTTACCACATTAATTTATTAGTCATGCATTTCCCCATAGCAGGCTGATTTTATCACTACATGACATACTGAACTTGATTGCCCTATCCGGGTTTTGACGAACGGGTGTAAGGGCGTTTTCACACGCACCGGCAAAAGCGGATCGGGTGACGGTTTCGGATGCAATGAAATCTAAACAGAGCTTTCACACATAGCCCGGTCAGGCAACAGCAGTCAGCTTTGAACTCGACGATTCGGATGACGTGTGACACCAGGGAATCTACATCGCAGGGGCAGTGTTGCACGTTGCCTCATACCATGATTAACGACCATGGACTTAGCGTTCTCCGCCAACACAGTCTGTGAGAGACAAACCAGCTTACTTAGACACGTCGGTGTTGGATAGGAGTTTATGTTTGTTTATATTTACTTTAATTTAAATTTGAGCTCATGCCGATCACAATAACTTTCTTCATTATTTTGATTTCCATCTTAGCAAATATGTTGGGTTTTCTTCTCCGTCTAGTGCAGCTAACAAATAAAAAAACTTTGTTATGGCCTATGCATTTCGGTTTATTAGACCATCATCAGTGCCCTAGAACAAGTTATGTACAAGTTTTGATGTGTAGCATAATGTTTATCTAAATGAATTTATTAATTTTGTTATTAAATATATTTTTTAGCTTATTTTACTTACAGTATTTCTATACTATATTAGTGTATGGAATTGTTCCATATCAGTTTCTCTCCTTGAGGTTTCTCACTCACTGAACAATTTTGAAAAAGAAACATACTTACACACGTTTGATTTTTGAAGATAACTTCCAGAACAAGCTTAGTTATTGTTCTTCTTCTTGAGGTTATTCACCAGTTGACTATTTTTATGAAAAGAATATTTATACACGTATTTACACACAATGTAGCTTTTTAAACAAACTTTTGTTATTGTTTATGATTTTTTACTCAAAGATGCTTACTTTCTATGGTATATGTATTACCAACCTAATTTGCTTACTGAAGTTAAGTTTTATCTTTGCTGTAGCGGTTTGTTTGAATGCGAGTTCATTTTTAGAGTCCTAAATAGTTTCTGGTTCGTAAGATGGATGTATTAATTGATCACATTTTCCCCTTCATTTAGTGCCTTTTGTATATGAAAATTTTCTTTAACTGTCAACATTTTATTTCTGTGGTTATTGATTGCCAATATTTGAGTGTCGGTTCCCATTTCTATGTATTCATGTTTGTTTTCAATTAAATGTTCTGCATATGTAGAATGATTTGAGCATCTTAATGCCCTTATGTGCTCTTTATATCGGATTTCGAATTGTCTGGCTGTTTGTCCGATGTAGATAGCCTTACACTGTTGGCAGGTCAGTTTGTATATTCCTGACTGTTGATATTTATTTTCAGCTGTATTACTGTTAAAATGTTTTTGGATGGTGTTATTGTGTGTAAATACGTGTATAAATATGCTTTTCATAAAAAATGGTCAGCTGGTGAATAACCTCAAGAAGAAGAACAATAACTAAGCTTGTTCTGGAAGTTACCTTCAAAAATCAAACGTGTGTAAATATGTTTCTTTTTCAAAATGGTTCAGTGAGTGAGAAACCTCAAGGGGAGAAACTGATATGGAACAATTCCATACACTAATGTAATATAGAAAAACTGTAAGTAAAATAAGCTAAAAATTATATTTAATAACAAAATTAATACCTTCATTTAGATAAACATTATGCTACACATCAAAACTTGTACATAACTTGTTCTAGAGCACTGATGATGGTCTAATAAACCGAAACGCATATGCCATTACAAAGTTTTTCATTTGTTAGCTGCACTAGACGGAGAAGAAAACCCAACATTAGTATAGCAGCTAAGGATATTGACCTAAGTATTCAGATGTTAGCAAATATGAGTTAATCCTCGTACTATGTGGTAATGTTAATTAACATTTATTAGGTAAAGCACTGGACTACTTCAAACATAGAATACAAACAAGAAAGGCAGGAAAAGTAGATTATCATTTTTACACGAAAATATTCAAGAAAATGCACATAAAATAGGTAAGCTATGCATGTATTGCAACTAATAATAACGTAATACAGATATTACATTTTCCTTATTTTCCACGACTGTGACCGTTGAGTGTTTAAAAATCAGTTTGATAAATATTATCTCAAATCAGTTGCAACCTTTATCCTTTGAGTGTCATGTATTTGAGATCTATGTGCAGCTTTTAGTCGCAAAACATTGTACAGAATAATACACGCCTTATCAGAGTCTTTCTCTAACTTTTTGAACACGTTTAGTAGTCTTTCCAGAATTCGACATTTCACACAGATTACCAAAAGCACAATCGATATATCGTCTTGCAATATGGTAATGACTTGCATTTATTATGTAAGTTTAGGCCCTGCGTAAGTTGGCATAACTTGTTCTGCAAGGTTATATGCTTCATCAGACACAAACAGAAACGGGATATTTCCCTCTTTGTTAAAATAGACTAGAATGTGATATTTGAATTTGATTTTTCATTATTAGTTTTTTTAAATGGTTCTCTGAGATATGGATGAGCCAGAATCTTTTCCATGAGCTCATATGCAACTTTTGTAAACAGAAACGGCTGTTACCATGAGAAATATAATAAAATATCCTATTTAATCGAGATTCATTGAAATCCTATTTGGGAATCTTAACTACATTGGTTTACAATGGAACGTTGAAGCGGTTTGGGAAATGTTCGAGTTTTTTAATACTTATATATATCATCTGCCATTTTCTGAAATTCAGGGGTTGTGGAAGGAATTCATACCTCAGTTGACTCCATCGAAATTTACGTACCCGGTATATAATTTGGTTTATTTTCTCAAGTTTCAGATATATCATGAGTCAGTGAAGGTCACTTCTATGCCAAGATACCTATTACCAAAAAAAAGAAGAAATATAAATAAACTTAAATAAAATTTTGTCAGGAAAACAGTACCTCCTATATGACACACGTTCTCATTCCTGCCGTTATCTTATGCTTTGTGTGAGTTTGCTAAATCCATTGTATATTCCCTTATTTAATATTTACACTGGAATTATCCTAGGGAGTGTCATTCCAATCACTAACAAAATCTCATTATTATTTACCCAACTATCAAGTTACGGTGGTCAGTCTCCTGTACTTGGTAGTTACTAGTGCTTACTGCCTTTGTATATGGTGCATCAATGAGCATCAACAGCAACAAAAGACAAATACATAAGAATACAGTGCACTGTGGGGGCAGATCCAAGAATACAGACTTCAAGAAATAGTTCAAAAGTAATGGCATGAATATTATGCCACTATTTAAATTAATGCATTTAGTGGAATGAGACAACGAACAAAATAATTTAAAACCACACAACACTAATCTGAAATACATTAAACGTAATCGGCCCCTGAAAACTGTATAAACATAAAGCGTTGTATTGAAGTGGAACTCACGTTTAATTTGAGAACTGGTATTCTGGATTCTATAAGACGGACACTGCCCCAAACAATTTATCGAAGGCACCAGCACTTCTCCGAATCAAGTTTCCACTACGCGGATTGATTACGACACGTCTCCCACATACTAGAACGATTTAAACAGCTCGATAGAGACAACGATACGTTATAAAGTATAAAATGATACTGGAGTTTGTAACATTATGGTGGTTTATTTAGGGCTTTACTTGAGGGTTTTGGGCCATATTGGGCCGTTTCAGAGAGGCGCAATTGTTTGAGAAGCGCTATGGAAAAAAGATGCACCATCGGGTGCTTAGTGGAAGAACGGCACCTTACGGAGGCGTTGGTTGGGGTTGTATGTTATAGGAGAAGTGTAAGAGTCCATCGCCGAACGAGAGTGGGATCATATGTTTCTGCCTACAGGAAAAGAAAAGTTGCGCAAGAAATCTTTCAACTGGAGTGAAAAATTATTAGTTTTTTGTGGTTTGGTAATTAAATTCTGATTAACGTAATGGGGAGTAACGTATTTGGCAAAGTGTTGGTTAAGAGTCGTAAGCCCCTGATAAGGTCTGGTAGGGGTTCATAATTGTCTACAGACCCACAGATTAAATTCAGTGTTTTGGTTTTGAAAGGGCGGCGACTGTTTAAAGTGTTGTGAAGAGCCATACAAACTCCCCAACTACAGAAGATTCTGCCAAATGATTGTATATTTGTGTATGCTTCACGATCAGAGAAATAGATTTTCACGGAGACGTTTTGTTTCAGTTTGAGTTGATATCCCAAGTTGCGCAATAGGCTGATATAGCGTCAAACGAGAATGAAGGTAGAAATAAATTTTGGAGGAAACAATGATTTGAAAACGCTTCCGTAACTTACAGCTAACAATTTTTCGGACCTTACCATCGTTTCAAATGTGGAGTTAATTTTTTTGGGACTTTGTTGCAGCAGGAATATTCTGACAATTTATCTTTAAATTTACATATCGGTCAGTGGTTTGATTGAAGGAAAAGATAATTTAAAATAAAGTATTAGTCTATTATACACTATTTGTTGTTTTTTTTGTCAGTAATTAAGAAAACTTTTAATATTTCTGTGTTAATAAAGCTGAATTCTCTGAAGATTATGTAAAATCGTCGCCGTCGATATAATTTAAGATTAGCTGCTCTCTTGAATACACCACTGTCTGCAGTCGTCTGAAAGCATCTTAGAGATTTGGGAGAGTGGGCTGTTGCAGCCCTCGTAATAGTAATTAATCTTACAAGTTGGTACATATCTCCGGAAATACGGTGCGAAATTGTTACACCCACGATTTCCGGATGAAGCTATTGTGTTGCGGTAGTAAAAAGACACAAAAGTTTGGAACAAATTAAGTGAAATCGCCGACTGTCAGTTATAAATGTGAGCCATTTACGTAAAAATATGAGGTGCGCAAAGGCAATGTATTCCAGCCTAGCGATCTACATCTGTAAGAAGTTTAACAGGATAAGCAAGTAGCAACCCAATTTTTAATATTTAGTATTTTTAATAGCGTTAACAACATAGCTTTGGAATCTGTAAAGCTGTAGTTATCCCTTAGTTTAAGTATTGAAGTCATTTGCGAGATCAGAACAGCGATGAAATTGGTAAAGGAATTTTAGTGCCCAACGCAAGTGAACACAATTTATTAATGGACGCTTTGAGCTATACAAATGTGTTATGGATTTGTTAAATATAATTGTATTAACACTCACAAAAATGTATTAGTTATATTGCTGGAGAACGTGTTGAAATTAGTGTGATTATATTTATTGGCGTAATATAACGAATTGCTTATTTAAGTATAATTAAGGCCTATGTACTGCACATGTGTCTCATGAACAGAACACAGTGAACGCTTAGAGACTGTTCCATTGTGCTAGCCCCAGTTGGCTATAATAATCATTTTGGTATTAGGCCTTACCTATCCCTTGTGACTCGGCACATCTCGGGGGTCTTCAGCACGTCTTCTGACATTTGCATTTGTACCGTGTAATTTGCGACTAGAGTGTGGAATGTCAGTTTGCTTAGTGCTACCTGAGCGTGTATCCGTAGTGGAACCGAACGCCTCCTAGCACTTTGCATTCGACTGTTGCCGTTGTCACGGCAACGACGCAACTCCCAGCCGAACCGCGAGCAAACAGTTCCCGCGCTCGCCTGCTCACAGCTCCTAATTACATAGGCTGCCACCTCGTCAGCGATCTACCTGCAGGTAACCTTTGGAGGTGCCACACGTTGCGAGCAGTTTCTCATATCTACTTCTGAAAGATTTACAGCTACTCTGAACTGTGAGCTGTTCGATCAACAGTTATGTTAATACTTAGAAATATCTATGTTGTTGAGAAAAATAACATTCTAAATATTAATTTAAATACCACTTTTTACCGAATATTTTTAAGTATATACCATACTGCATATGAGGGAATATTAACGGTATTTCATTAAAATTACATATAATGAGACAAATATAAGATACGACACTGCATAAAATGAATTTGGTACCTTCGGTATGCCATTGGTTAATGCGGGAGCACAAACACAAGAGAGTTGGTAGACCAAAATAAGATATTATTACCTCTGAAAACGTTTTATTTAATACTGCATGCAGTGGTGAGTATCCGCGTAATCCTATTGAAAGGCACCTCTAGTTATATTACAATTGTGAGTTCAGTGATCATTATGGTTTAAATCTTCACAGTGCTAGTACGAGGTGTAGAATCTATTTATTATAAAAGAAGTTTACAGGCAATAAATATGTTTTCATCATGTCTGCTTTTGATCTGACGTATTTTTTCATCACTGTGATAATACAGTGTAAAAATTATTGGGCGGCTAAATTACGATATTCGTATTCAGCCGTCGTGGGTCTACATGGTAGTCAACCTTTCAGTAAACAATTAAGCACCATTCTTTAGCTGAAGTATATACCAACAAGTAATTAAGATCCATTTATGAGGCGTTACCGAATCACGCAGTTATTCAAATCCTTATTACAGATACCCTCCAGTCCTCAAAGTCAATTTTCAAAGACGCCACTATATACCTGTAGACTGATTTGACTTGATGCTTTTAAATCAAAGTCATCGGTTTTAACACATGTTGTTAACGCGTTGCAAGAATGCACCTTTGTTGTCTCGTCCCGAAATTATAAATCCAGACATTAAAATTCTCCTGTAGACATTCGAGGTGATTATGTTACCAACATGACTTCTTTGTCATGTTCTAAGAAATTTTAATAGCCCTTACTTGGCTTAACATCACATTTCAGTGTTACACCTCGAATTTCTTGCGTAAACTAGCTGGTACTACAAGTGTTATAACGGTGTAGTAATGAATGTACCATTCTCCACAACGTAATGACGCAGCATTGTTGAAACGTTAATTCAGATCTATCGCAGACCAGTCGTGGTAACACTAAAAGCGACAAGAGAAATTATATACAATTTAAATTAATTCATTTTTAAAAGTTTCTTTATTCTTGTAGCATAGTTTGAAGACAGAATATGGCAAAACGTTTCGTAATTTAATGAGGAATATTGAAACTATTAAAACTTATGGAATAAACTGATGGATATAACGAATGACATTCCAAGTCTTACCACTATAATGTTGTGCCTCACAATACCACCCCTGGAAAATTCTGATACGGCTATAGTAGTTACCCATTACCTTCTCAACGTCGGTGGTGTTATTACTGTGTCCATGTAGGTGACTGTAAAGGTTTTGGCGTTGTTTTAAGTGATTTGTTGTAAAAATAGTACATTTTTGTGTATTGTGCATTGTATGAAACCCGGAATAGTCTATTAATACCTTTTCATTCTTAACGTCTCCATACGACGAAAAAATAACTATTAACAATATGTGTACCATCACCCCAAACTCGTATTAAAAAAAGCTTAAAATTACCGTTAGTTAAATTGATGTTAGCTCAATTTTTTTTTTATAAAATTTGTGAATTCTATTCATTGGGTAAATTTATTTATTTCAGGCAGTATTATTATAAATTCATCAACAAGTGTGAATACTGTAATAGTGCAACTCAAACATCAGTTCCCCGTGTTATGAATATGCAATCAAATAGTTGGGTAAATATAGTTAGTACTTATCACTCTAGTTACAGCAATATCAAAAATTTACTATATGCAGACACATATCTAATCAGGGTTTCAAATCAAGCTGCTCCAAAATGCAAAGAAAAGTTGAGAACTTCGAAATATGCTTTGTTTGATTGTTGTAATTTCTTTATATCTAAGCTTATGAAGTAAACAGCCTAATGTTTTCACATTATCAGGAATTGTATTATATTATTTCAAAAAGTTTTTCTTGTGACATTCCTTCTTTCTTCTGTTATACGTAGCTAAAATCGACAAATGAGTTATCATTTTAAAGCTTTAGTTCTCTCCTTTGGTAGCATTATTAGTTAAGAAAGCAATTTATCCAAATTCAAACTGTAAATGGCAAATTTATGAACAATCACCGATCGATTGTAATGGAATTCTGTGAGATTTTGATGATCTTAAAATGCTTCGAACCTTGTTTTTACTGCTGAAGATAAGTTGATCATTGATTTTGTCCAGCACTTTACCTATCCTGTCAGTGACTCCCTTTACATATGGGAGAAGAGCCTTCTTCGTTTGTTCCATTTCTTTTCTGTGGTCGTCCTTAACCTGTCTGCGGTTCAAAACACGGGTTATCTTCTAACTGCTATACACATTCTTCCGTAGGGCCCAATTGAGATGTTTATTTTCTTCCTTTGGTGCCGAAACGTAGGTGATATGAACAAAAAAACGCAGCGCAAACTCCGAAAAAAATACAAGTAAGTCCAATTTTTTCAAAATTGATAAACTGTTTGTGTTTTCTAGCTAGAGGAAGGAACTTTTCGCATATTTTCGTTTCTGTTCATGAAACATTTCATCAAAAGGTTAGTGATGGTCATATTTTCACTTCAAATGCTGGGTACATACAGTTTTATGTAATGTCATTTACATGTAAATTATAGCGCATATTACATTTTGTTTGTGTTGAAAATTACCACGAGTTTATGTCATAAGCTTGTTTAACGTGTCCAAAACAGTTTTCAATTATTTCATGATAACATTGTAAGTTTCTTACTACGTATCCAATTTCAATTGACAGATAAACAATTGCTAGAAACCGCAACCACCAACCACGTTATTCCTATTATGTCATTTTCGTATGTACCACCTAGTAATATAATAAACAAATAGTTTGTTTTTGTGCGTAAACTTTATGTATATAACATTCAGATCGGTTTTTATCCCTTTGCAAACGCTATAATTGAAAATAAATATTGATATCTTTTCGATTGCTTTCTCAGTTTTAATTAAATATAGGCGTTCGGAGATTTCCCTGTGCCGTTACCGATTTCCATTAAGATGCTGCCGATAATTCTGGCTTTATATGTTTGTCTCCTCCGGGTGGGTGGGCCGCTCGTACGCCCGGATGTTATTCTGAGTCAGAACGCTTTTCATTTCCATTTCCGTTGCCGCACTTGACGAGATGGGCTTTCACGTTCACACCGTGTGATCACACGCGGACGACCGGTAGGCTCTTATCGCTGCTCGCACTGTGTTCTCCCGTCGTGTTCTCCGACACTTGTGATTGATTGTACCGCCAAATGACTGATGGCGCTCGTATCGAAAGGTTCACGCAAAATACACAATACAAGGCTCTCCGTTCTGAATAAGAATATGACGATACAAAGTAAACTACAGTAAACAACGTAGCGACTGTCTCTTACATCCACTCAACTTAAGATACTTTGGATCTCTCTGAAAGCAGTCTTGCAGAAAGGACACTACATTCCATTACATTGTTTGATAGTATTGTAAATGATTGGTGTGCAATCCAAAATCACCGTAGCATGAATTGCTGCATTCTGTACGTAATGTTTTTTTTTTCCAACCAATTTCAATCACGAATGATGTGGTTTCTTTACAGTTAGGGAATTCACATGAACTCTTAAGGGATTTACAGCTTTTTAATCATCATGTTTCGTTTAGTGGTGGATAGATGATCTTATTCTAATTGGAAGAAGAAATTGATGCCTTCTGTCTATAATACCTGTAACAATTCAATTTTATTCCAGCAATATTAAAAACATATTTAATTAGATCTTTATTAATACTAACTTACATAATTTACGGGTAAGATTAAATACCGGAGTTCTAAGCCAGAAGAGCGTCGATCTGATAATCAATCATCCAGATTTTTTTAAAAAAGAAGTTATTTCTGCAGAAATAATTCCTTGACGTTGAAACATTATCTGGCAGCTGAATGTTATTTGGGGAGTCTTAAAGTTGCAATTTTCATTGGTTCCAGGGTCACACTGGGATTAATAACTTTGGGAACGAGTTACTTATAGCCTCGCAAGCAGAATAGTTCATTACTAATAATGGTTGTTACGCAGGTGCACGCAGTATGCACTACGATCATTGATGCATATTGAACATTTATATTCGCAATTTGATAACAGCGGTAGCCTTCACCTCTACGTCGTACACCAATATGTATCCTTCTCTGGTCCTTCTCCTGTCGCCTCTCTGTAGGCAACCCCTCCCTTTTCGACACATGGACAGAAGAACATCGGAAAGTAATAGTACGCAATAATTGTTGCGTCCTGGTCGGCTTTTCGTTCAAAAATTGTTTGTGGGTACCTGAAGTGAACTATACTTAACGGTTCCTTGAAGTTTATTACTCGGTACACAATACAACAGGTAAACCATAAACAAATGTGGGTACAGTTATCAGAAGACCGTCGAGAATTTCAGCCTGGTCCTGATCCGGGGTAGAGTGACGGCTTCTACTTCTCGCGAACTTCCGGTGGTCTTCTGTAGTTGACGCTGGTTCAGCGGTCAGGCTGGAACTGGCGGTGGAGCGGCCGGCTACGCTTATATAGGCGGCCTGGCGCAGGAATTCCGTTGTGTGGTAGTACGGCGACCTCTGTAAGAAATAGTCCCACTTAGCTTCTAGATGATTCTATTTGTTTTCCTGGTTTGTTTTCATGCCTCTGCGCCTGTTTGGAGTCGTATATGTATCCCGGCGTGCAGGCGCGTTGTGTGTGAGGTCTGCCTGGCAGGGGCCTTTACTGGCAGACTGAACAGTACCTATACATGGGACCCTATTCGCTCCCCTAACCCGTTCTTGCCGCCTTAATCTCTAAGATAACTTCCCTCTTGAAACGTCTAGTTTTATGACGTTATTAAAATTAGAATAAAATAATGAGATGCATTAATTAATAAGTTAATTTGCAAAATTAATCCCGGGTAGGCGCCAATAATGGAAGTGTTCTCTATCCGAGAGAAGCGACATTCCAATTCTGAAATACTTTTAATCAAAGCAATTGAAATTTTAAAATACCATTAAAAAAACATAAATCGTCATCTATTCAAATGATATACTGATACATTGGAAAGGAAGTTATTGAAAGTAGGGTTTACAACACCTATTATTTTCTTTGAATATAAAATTGATTGATTTATTGAACAGAACTGAATATTAAAAGTTTCTTTTGAATAATTTAGAGCATGATTCTCATCTCAGAGCGTTTCCTAGGGTTGAATGATGCAAGAGTGTCTATACATCGTCGGCGTTCTTTACCGTAGCAGATGACGTGCAGATGAAACAGAGTCTCATAGACCCTGTTGATCAGCTGGGCGCAAGATCACTTGGCGAGGTAGCTCCCCGCAGTTCTCCGGCAATCTCCCGTGGTGCGCCGGTGCGGATTGTTTGCTGGCCAGAAACAGATTGACTTCCCTCCCACTTGTCCGCCCCTTTGAAAACTTGCAGGCTCCGGAGATTTAGCAGACGCGGGAAATTTCAGCGAGTCGCAGCGTTCGGTGGGTCGGCCACGATCTCCATTGGCGCTCTTCATGCAACATAAAAAACTTATGGTTTCTAAAAGTTCGTAACACAGTTTGATTCGCTGGTTCCCAACAGAGGTGTACCGCAACCTGACTTTTTCTCCGAAGCATCGTTTCTTTAGTTTCAACTTTCTACTGTACCAGGAAATCCTCATTTCGGCACAGTCCCTATACTGTCCTTTGAATTTCATTGAATGCGTAAAGCTTTTAACTTTACGGCCTGCCATAAATCGTTGGGTCATTCAGCGGAGGTATGAGTCACCTGGCTATCACCGATGCCAAAGAAACGTGGAATTCACACGCATAAATTTCCCGTCACTACACTCTCATCCCCACTACTTGCTATGAGCGCCTTCCCTGACCGTCAATCATGCCCTGAGCCAAGGCTGTTCGCGCATTCGACCACTGTAAGTAGATTCACTTACGCAAAAACTTCGCATCGAATCGTTCCATACAATAAAACACGTGGTGGCGTATGTTATCACCACAAATATCGTAGCTATCAACTAAGTTATTCGCAGTTATCTCTTAAAAAATAGAATACAGGAAAGATGTTAAGTCTAGAGTGCACTGTAGATCGTTCGGAGCATCAAATCAGGGCGGCGAACGAAATCTCCCAGGCGGCGAACTTGGGGCGTAAACCTGCGCTCGCTGTTTCGCCGTCTGAGTAGTGATAAGAGGGATGAGCCGGCGTGAATTGGGTCGCCTTGTCCTTAACGAGTCAACTCCCGCCAAGGTTCAGCCGTAGAGGAGCGGAACGTTTCCGTAATTTCCGGCGCGACTTATCAGTTCCGGCAGATCTGTCGTCAGTTCGGCTGACTTCGGCTGACTTCGGCTTTATTCGGCTGCCGAGAAATGCATCCTTCACGCCATCACACTGAGTTTCTGCAGGCTGGAAGGAAGGAAAAGCATGTTAGGTACATAAACTCACTGGTCGTGAAATTTAATATTAAAATCATATTTACATTAATCAATTAACTGTCACTATACATACTGACTTTTTTGACATTTGAATTTTAGTGGGCGAAGGGACTCAAGCCTCGGGGAGAAGAATAATCTTTGGTTGGCACTTCTCGAAAAAAAATAGTTACAGAACTGGAATAAAGATGGTTGAAACTTAAAAGGATGATTGTAACATTAATTTTGACGCGTTGCACTAGCTCCCAATTGTATTTAAAGGTAAAAGCCCGATGTCAATGAAAAAGCAAAATTGTATGGAGAAATTGTTATTAATGTGTGAATGGAGACTATACTTGGGTATGTAAAGTAAACTAAAGATATGTAGTTGATAACAATTGACGAATTGTAATATCAAAAATTATTTACTTGTGTTGATATTTACGAAAGCATTGCAGTTTATTCAGGAAGGCAGAGAGATTTTAAACATATGGTTGTTTCATTGAGAATGAACTGAAGTATTAAGATTTTTATTTTTTCAGGTAATTTTACAACGTGGAAGTTATATCCTGGAATATGACGTAACGAGATAATGAATGTAAACCTGTCAAACAGATCGATACTGGGAGAAAAAAAGTAAATACCATTATTTTTATACTAACTCTACAAGCAGTTTGAGCATAGTCATCTTATAGACCATGATAATTACTTGGTTCGAATAAAATTAATTTAAACGGCAACGAAGTGCAAGAGATTTGATCCTAAAGCAATATTAAAAGTAAGAAGGTAGTTATCATCTAAGGTTTCTTATCATATTAGAAAAATTCAGATACTTCCTTACAACATTATTAATAACATCCGATGCACTTTAAAATAATGTTTTCACTACAAATCGTGCAGGCAACTATCATATACCCTCTAAGACATATGTACTGCTACACATATCAGCTTTCTCCTACAACCGACTAACATATGAAATTCATTAGCAGCGATTTTTTTAATTTATTCTTTTAGAAAAGGGGGTTGGTATTTTATTTTTCTTTCTATTAAGACAACACATAATTGAGAACTGCGAGATGTGGGACCTGGTAAACTGAGAATAAAGGGTTGTTAATTTACACTCCTGGAATCGCTTATATTCATTAAAGGTATAGACAGAATTATAAAAACCTAGACCTTCCGTAAAAAGTGCCGGAAAGCTGATTGCCAAGCAGATTTTTTTTAAACTTTCAATACATTTCATTTTGTAATTCTGCAGAAAATAGAGGATCCTAAATAAAGTAAAACATTGTTTTTAATGTCTTAGCAAATTTGCAGGCAAAAGTTACAACTTGGCAGTTTTGCTTAACTTGAGTTAATAGATCAATTTCATGAATTTAATTAGAAAAATAACGACGATTTTCACGCTTAGTGTATTCCAAATCTATCTCACATTTTCGATTTCATTGTTTACAGAATCTCACATGATTGCTTCGATTCCCATGGTAACTTTCTTAAATTTTTTGTTATTACTTGTTTCTTTGGAAAAGAGGTTTAAATTTCGTAAGTACGTTTATCAAATATTTCATCACAATCAGGTACTTGGGTATGTATTTCACCTACCATTATCAGGAACACAATTACCCAATGGAACTTTTCTAGGTATACTGGCGATTTCGTTCTACCTGACCGCTTCAAATAAAAAATGTTTAATAGAACGATGGACACCACTGAGGTAGTAGAAATGCAAAACATGTATGGCATGTGACTTTTCATTTGGTCGAAAGACAAGGTGTATGATACTTTTATTAGTAGAGAGAAAAAAAACCTTAATGAAAAAACTGAATTGCATAACTTACTATTACTTTACATCATGAAAATCACGCAATCACTAAAACAGGACTTCAATCTTCAGTATTTTCGTCTCATAAAAAAATTTAAACTGTATGATACGTCTATAGTCGTCTCTTAATACCCAGCAACAGTAGAAAAGCTCTTTTAAGCACCTCGCCTAGTCTATCTCGTTCTCATGAATCGGCGAGCTGTTCACAGTATAAATCAGAGCCGACAAGTTTAAATGCTTCTCTCTCCTCAGGCTCGTATATCATGTATAGAGTTCACTTCGTGGCGTCCTGGCAAAAGCCCGGAATAGTTTGTCATTCCCGACAACGTTTCTCAAAATAAACGAATAACGTTTCTGTTATGTTCACTCCATATGTCTTCGCTTCCTCCGCAGAGTTCCCAGAAGCTCGAGACCATCTTTCTAGGAGTAAAATATGAATCGACGAACCACAAATGCGAGTCGAAAAAGAGCATAAGAAGATCAATAACGTGATCTATATATGAAACTGGATTATTTACAATTGATATATCATATTCTGTTGGGTTTTATTTCACTACTGAACTAGAAGGAAATACGAAAATAAAATAGGGCTACCGTCCTTTTATTTACAGATAACTGTCTGTGATATAACATTTAATGATGATTCAGTCACGCAATGGTGGCAATATCGGACTTCGTTTGATAATGTTACTTCCTTCAGCAAACCCACAAGAGAATGTGGGTTGTAGCTTGATTACACGATTCAAATTACGTTCAATTAGGATTTCTAGGATGAAAGGGATTTTATTTATCTGTACATTCTGATGGTTCGTTCACTAGAGTCTACAACGAACCGTTATTTCCTAATACTACAATAATATTTTATACTTAAATTTTTTTTAAAGATAAACAAAAATACTATATACTAAGAAAATGGTACAAATAATTTACTATTGTTACTACACACTCTACGTTATCACAACCTGTTATTAAAAACTATTACCCAATAATGCAAAAGAACTAAAAAACTTGAGTTTTCAAAAGTTAAGTTCTTTTAACGCTGGCATCCATTGAAGAATAAGCTTCGGTAATTCCGGAAGCCACACTTCCGGCATCAACGTTCCACTTAGTTGTTTATAACATATCTCATCCGATTAGGTTATATTGACTCATTCCTTATATGGTTGTTCTGTATCCTGACAGGTTGCTGGCTATGCTGAAGCCGATACCGCTCCCTGGCTGCATTCGACACAGCATCTGCTAGCTTGTCCAGTTCATCGCAGAGGAGGGTGCCTTTTAGTATTACCGAGGTAGATTTTCCAATGAGTTTCGCTGTTTGATTCGATCGTCAACTAATGCACATTGAAACAGTTTATGATCAGGTGTTTCTGAGGATCCGCACGTGCATAAATAACTCTTCCCAATTGATCCTGTAGAGATATGTTTCGTACGGTCCATGACCGGTGAGGAAGTTATCCAACCTGTTATTAAAAACTATTAACCAATAATACTAAAGAACTAAGCAACTTGAGTTCTCAAAAGTTAAGTTCATTTAACGCTGGCATACATTCAAGAATAAGCTTCGATAATTCCAGAATCCACACTTCCGGCATCAGCATTCCACTTAGTTGTTTATAACACATCTCATCCGTTTAGAGTATATTGACTCATTCCTTATATGGATTCTCTGTATCCTGACAGGTTGCTGGCTATGCTGAAGCCGATACCGCTCCCTGGCTGCATTCGACACAGCATCTGCCAGCTTGTCCAGTTCATCGCAGAGGAGGTTGTCTTTTAGTATTTCTGAGGTAGTTTTTTCCAGTGAGTTTCACTCTGTACTGTTTGATACAATCGTCAACTAATGCACATTGAAACAGTTTATGATCATGTGTTCCTAAGGATCCGCACGTGCATTAATAACTCTCTTCCTTATTAATCCTGTAGCGATATGTTTCGTACGGTCCATGACCGGTGAGGAAGTTATCACAGCCCAATAATACTAAAGAACTAAACAACTTGAGTTTTCAAGTATGAAGCACTTAAATTCATCCCAAGGGTAACAACCTTCGGGATGGATTGAAGTGCTTCATACGAATCCTTTCTCTGATATCATTAAGTATTTCAAATACTCTCCTTCCCGTTTCTAAATTGTTCCACTACTGTTACCATTCACTTAAGATACGGTTTTTAATGTCTATCTTCTTGGAAGCCATTTGACGCTGGATTTTTGTTACCTTGTCAGAGTTTCCTTTACGTGGCCAATAACATGCTGCCCTCTTTCTTATTTCAGATCTTAAGGACATATTCCAAGAATGCCCGAGTTGCGGTAGTTCCGAATGCGCTTGTTAGACGCAGGAGAATTCCGCGATGCATTCTCTTGATATCCCTTGAAGGTTTAACCAATATTAACCTATGCGCCCATGTGCTTGCTCCATAACTTGCAATAGCTGTGGTAATGATATAATCTTATTGTTGGCAGTGGGATTAGAAATCTTCTTTGCCGGATGCTAATTATTTTATTCATTGCTGCAGTCGTTCTTTGGCATATATAATTAACGTGATTATTAAAATTCCTATATTCATCCGGAATAACTCCTAAGTATCTTACTGTTTTGCCTCTTTTGATAGAATTTTCTCCAAGTTTCACTGTAGGGTTGCGTCCCAGTGTTCCTTTCATCAATATGTATTAGATTTTTGTTGGTGTTAGCTGAAGATGAACTTGTTTACACCAGCATACCAATACTTTCACTGTTTCTTTTGCGTTTATCTCGATCTCTCTACTATTATTTCCTCCAACTAGGAGCAAAATATAATCTGCGAATGCAACGATTCCTTCAAGCTCTGCCAGAGCTACGAGTCTGTTAAGGACAGATTCCAGAGCTATATCCCAGAATTCTGGACCACATATTGAACCTTGTGGACATCCTTTTGTGAGATATTTTGTCAGTTGCTGACCAGAGTCGTGAAATGCTGCAGTTCTACCGTGACAGTAGTCTTTCAAGCTCTCATACAACACTCGTGGGCATCCTAACTCCCTTATTCAGGTGAACATACTTGGCCACCATAAATTTTCAAAGGCGGCTGAAATGTCGATACATATGCCAATGACATATTTTTTGTTTGTTGAGTTGAACTTATTTATGGCATCGTCTTTTGACCTGCCTATTCGGAAGCCGAACTGCTGCTGTTTCATGCCTTTCAATAATCTGATTTTTTTTATTATTTTAAATAGTATTTTTTTTTTTTTTAAATTTCCAGGTGTACTAACTAGACAAATTGGTCTGTAAGACTTTGTTAGTGACGACTCCTTATCATTTCATTTTGTTATAATTTTTATGCTAGATGTTTTCCAACAATCGGTTACCTTCCCTACAGTAGGCATGAGTTCAGCAAGGTATGGTAAGGAACTAGTTGCTGACTTGGAGCTTGCAACACTTTTGCTGATATCCCTGGTCCTGGTGCTTTATTCCTCTTCACCGTGCTTATTGCGGTTCTCACTTCCTCTTGAGTGAATGGAGAATCCACCAAGTTATTATCATATTCGTTGTTCATTAGTTGCCATGTAAGTTTGTGTTCCTCAGAATCGGACTCCTGCTGGTCGTCCAGCAAGAGCGTTTTCAGAAGAAGTTCTGCCGATATAGCCAATATACCTCCGAATTTATGCGATTAGTATGAAAATAAGGTAAAAAGAGAGAAATATTACTAAAATCTGCTCTGTTTATCAACATTCAAACAATAATCACGTACAAACGCACCAGTCGTTCTCAGAATAACCAAGCTTGTGTTAGAGGAACAAAAACGTTCTGATTCGGTACTCCTGGTGCCTTTATAAATATCACTCCACGCCAGCAGCAAATCGAACACGTTTCCCCGAGTTGCTTGTTAACGAAACGGATGTCAAAGGAGGAAAGGTTGCTTATGCTCTCCTCGTTACTGTTTGAAAGCAGATTCTTTCGGAGCCGACTCAGCAGTGGTCATATTTCAACCCGTGACAGCCGCCTGAATTATATGGTCAAATATGGATTGAGCGATTATTTCAGATACGGCGTTAGCAACGACTGAAGACAGACAGCAGTCAACACATATACATAACTGAGCATAGGCGCTTTTGACCATTACTAACATTAATTGCGAAGTTTAGTTAAATGATTTTTCAGGTTTCAGTAGCCGTCGACGTTTGGCGCTCGTAGCTACGTCAAAATAAATCGTATCTCTGTCGAAAGCTGTAGAATGGCAGCCGAAAGCATAGATTATAAAATAAACACTGCGGCATACCCTGAAATTCTAGTAATAATTAACTTTAGATAAATTAATAATGTTTTTAAGTTTATTCCAAAATGTTATTGAAGGAAAGTGTGACTGAGACAGTAAGAGCGTCGATCTACGATCGATGTTCATTTCGATATAAACAAATTCTGTTACCTTCGATAAAAGTTACATACGATCTGGTGGGATGGAGATGCATAGTGCACAGATTCAAAGAATGAAGTGGCAAGTGTCGCAGATTCCTGATAGGTCTAGGAAATGGTTGATTTTAATTGATTGGTGTCAATGACATGATGATGACAATTCACTGATGGAAAAAAGCTGGTGACACAATTCATCCACTATGATTTTTTCCGCATATCCATTTATTTGAACGTGAAACTGAAGCTTAAAACTGATAACTCTAAAAATAGTCACTGGACTCAAATTTTGGAGTACTACACTTTTTATCTTTGTTGGATGATTTTTTTTTTTTTTCTGTTGTTTAATGGTGATTCAGGCAGATACAGAGATGTTTGGTAAACGTAGGTCATTTCATATTTCTAAACTGAGTCGATTTCAGTGACAATTAATAAAAACCTAAATTCCACAACTATCAACATTTCGCTATGACGTGTTAGTGTGCTAATACTGAAAATTGTTATGCAATACGTGTTACTTTTGGCTATTTTTATGGATATTATTTGCTACTGTTACAAAGAGAAATAATTATAATTTATTACAATTTTATCTGACACGATGCTGTCCACCATTAAAGTTCACATGAAACTGTTGACTCCATTACTAACATTGCAGTGAGGCAAAAATCCACTGCATAATTTCCGTATACATTTCAAATTATTGTTATGAATATCGTCGGTGGAAATTTATTACGACAGAAAAGAACATGAGAATAAAAAGGAAATTATCTTTGCCATTTATTTTGACAGTTGACGTTTTCTATTCCATGATTATTAATACACGTTACATCTTTGAAAATACTGTTTCAGGATATGATCTCCAAAATTCTGCTGCGTTCATACTTCCATATGATTGTTATTCCTATTACTTTCTACAATTCAATATTATGATACTAAAGAAACAATGTTGATTACATTTTTTAAAAAAAAGGATCAATCTTGATACTAGTAATGAGCTGTTAAAATATTAAAACCATGTCTGTAAAATATTTACATCCAGTCCAGAGGTAATGTATTTTCTTAATGCCAGTATTTTTCAATAGACGGTATCTCTCCAGTGCCCATTGTGAGGGAATTTCCTCTCGTTCTATAATTCTCAGTGGCGAAGATGGTGGGAGTACCGCGGGAGGTAGATGGGTCTGTATGTTATAAGAACTCTCAAAAGTTTGGCCTGCCTGCAGCAACAGATAAGAAACATTTGGGTTCTTTGACAAACTGGAATTTTCCTTGGTATTTTTCCCCAAGTCGTGAAGTTTGTAAAAGTCTGCAATCCTGCGTCAGGACTTTCATGCTTCAATGAGCTCTCACGCCGCTCCTTCTTGTAAAATTTCTGGTTTTAAACTCTTTTATCTGGCACGCTACTGTCCTTCGGTGAAGTTCACATGGAACTGCTTACTCCATTATTAGTATTGCAGAGAGGCAACACAGAAATCAATTTATTCGGAAAGTGTTGTTGGGAATTAAAATTGCACGTAGTAACTTCCCATGTGGAGCATTCACAGAGTGATACGACTCATATTTGAGAGAAAATTACATAAATTAACAAACTGGAGAAAATTTTCAAGTATGGTGAAACTCAAACTAAAACAGTATGACATAATTATTTTTAAATTAATTTTTGGCATTAGCTTTTGGTCGCCACTTTTTTCATGTGGACCACTCTCAGAAGCCAGTGATTTGGAGAAGGACTAATTCTTCAATCTTTGCCTGACAACAAAACTATTGGCAAAAGTACAGTTTATACCTTTTACAGAAGTAGTGGAAAGTAAAGTAATACCAAACAGCAAATTAAATTTGCAACTTCTCTACGTAAAAACAACATGAGTAATTTCAGCTTACTGATAAAACATTCACTAAGCGAAAATCCCTAGCACTATACTTTGGTCTAAGTGTAAAGATTCCCTGGCCTTCATATTTTTGTTCAGATTACCATTGGTGGCTTCCTGCTTAGTAAAATTACATTTACAACTGTAACTAATTATTTTTTTTAGTTTGGAGCTCTAGTCTAAAAGCTGATGTTCTAAATGATATTTGCATAGTCTCCACCGGCTTTATCTAAAAATCTCATCAAAAATAGTCGTAAATTACTGGAGACCACTTTTTTGTGACGTCAGTCTTAACAATAAAAATTAATTACCAGCGCAGTTAAACGATTATGAGTATTGTAAATAATTCTATAATATTTGAATATGAAAGCCGTAGTATGAATAGTCTTTGGGTAGCGTAAGGTTAAAATCGTTGTAAGAATCTTTGCCTCTGGTTGGCAACAACTGAGCGAAAAAACATTGTATGCTCGGCTCCAGGTCTGTAAATGTCGTATGACGCACGTTTGAGCTTCTTTCTATTAAATCTATAATATTCTGCGAAATTATTTAGAGCCTGTTAAAGGAGCGGTCCTAAATAAATTAAGTGATATTTCGTTCGTAAAAATTATTTTAATTTCTATAATTATTAACAATACCCCTCATTTTTTGGAGGTCATAAGTTATTAACTACGTTTAATTAAATCAAAATTGATCATTCATCTTGCGTCTGTTGGAGGCAAAGGTTGGCGTTTCTTTTCCAAAACACGCTTAAACCACAATTGGCGTGGAGAAAATTATTAATGTACGTAATTCGTCTGAAGCTGTCTGGAATGATAGCTAATAAATTCATATACATTGAGTATAAAGTTCACAATGTCCCCTTCTATAGTAAGTTGCAGTAGGACATAGTTGAGCCATCTTTAAAAGATTTATTACCTCCATAGTCTCCACCAAACTGCTTTACAAGTGATTCACAAATTCTTGATGTTTAATGCTTTGGTGTCCTTTACCACACTTGTAAATAGTCATAGTTTCGAAAAAATGAGTCTATACGCTGATCGCCTGCTGTTGTTTGTTACATTTTTGCGGATGTCTGGCCAGATTGTATCTTTTATTACACGTCTAATCAAATTTAAAGACATCGCGAATATTAAAAAGAAAATGTGTAGTTGCTGCGTGTTAAGTTCTTAATATAACAGCCATGATACTTTTCATTACCTTTCCATTACCTTACAATTCTTAACCACTCATAACTATGTTATATCAATGTAGCAGCCCCCTTGGATCCCTGTATTCCCGTAGCAGGTATGAAGCTTCCAGCCCAGTGTGAATAGTCACTTCTGGGAACATCCGATACGCTTCCAGGACGAACGAAATTAGACGAGAAGCCGGGTCACGGTTATTTCTAAAATTGCATTTTCGTGTCGTTCTCCAGTTTCACAGCGGACCTCAGGAATATTAACGACCGCCGCCTCAGTCGCCGGAGAGCTTTAAAGCGCTGAGAGGCTTGTCGGGTACCCACACACTAAAGAAGTGTGGCTGGTGCAACTGCGACAGAATAAAGATTTCTCACTTACAAAACAACTAGTCTTAATTCGTTATCGCTCAAACCAATTTTTACTGTGTCGCAAACATTTTAACGTACGTAGTTATAACGTGAGTCTTAAGGGGGTAGGTACACCTAACACATACAAATATTTGATAAAGTTGAGATGTCATTTTCTCCAAATCTATTTAAATTTGAGGGTTAAAATTTCATAGCTCCATAGAACTGTTATAGCTAGATATAAAAATTGATTTTTAAAATAAAAATATTGTTTAACAATAGGATAATGTACCATCCAAACTGACTGTGAAAAATATATTGTTGTAAAGGGTTTTAAAGATAAAAGGCATAGTATTTGAAATTTTTCAAAAATGTTCTTTTAATATTGTAAACTAATATCAAGGCAACAAGTTGAACCTATAATATAACATATTTAACTCTATATTTTTTATTAATAAATTTTTTGTCAAGAAATTAGAATTTTTGCTTTTTTTTTGCTTAATTATAAAGTCATATTTTTCATTTGGGAAAAGCTGCATAAACAATAATGGTTCAGACTGTAGTACTTAGTATGTGGAACATGTCCTGCAAATTTGAAAAAGATCTATGTATATGGAAAAAAGTTATCTTTAAAACCATTTGATGAATTGCTGTTTTGAGGTATAAAGATTTGGATTACCTTCAAGTGCAGTAAGATTTAAATGGCTGTCAATCGTGCAGGGTATTGCTTAATCACACATAATTCCCAAGCCAAAACTATAAACTGTTTTTGTGAATAATAAAAAAAAATTTTTGAAACCTGATAAGTGTACCTACCCCCTTAAGTACACTAGATCGCAGATGTATTCTGTGGCTCCTTCTGTCAAAAGACGCTACGATTTTCGTCAAGCTTCTGCAGACTTTGATTGATCTAGTTGTCTGCTGAAAAGTCTATCGATCAGTAATTGAAACCTCCATTTCTGATTCTCTGTACTAACTTTTTGCTACCACCGAGGGTAGAAAACTGTATCTTATGTACCTCCTCCATTGTTAAACGTTCAGCAGTCTCTCAGATCTAATGGCTCTCAGGCTACTCAAGGCCACAAAAGAAAGGTGAGAGTAATAAGTAAGCTGCGATGCTCAATATTGCTTTTTAATGCTGTGGGTTTTTTGTTATCTATAAATTTATCAGAATGAGACCCTTCAGTTATAAGTACTCCATCGTGGTCGCCATATCATACAACACACATGCTTTCTGAAGTCAGTTAATTCCTTTCATTTATCAATCGAAAAAAATAACCAGACCACATTTTAATACATTTAAGTTTACTCCTTCCTCGCAAAAATGAATTTTAAACTTTAAAAATTTATTATATAGTGAAGAATCAATTTTCAAACCGAGGAAAGTGGGACAAAAGGAGATAAGGTGAGAAAAATACGGTTGCGAGTTTCTTCGACGAGGGAATACAAATGGTGGAATCACGATAGGATAAATTTCACAATAATAATGGTGAGTACGTATAAATATGGTGTAATATCTGTAGAAACGCTTAGCAATAAGGATTGTTCTAAAAATTATTGCTATTTGCTAAAAAATTCTTGCTTTCTGAACGCGGGGATATTTAGTAGTATAATGATATTACTGGTTACATTTCTGTACTTGTTTTAGTGTTTTACTGACTTAAGTTTGATGATTTGTTAAAGTAATTTTGTGATATGGATGATAGTGAAAATATTCGTGACAGCTGCATTTACAGCAATTATATTTCATTTTATTGCCGATCAGAACCTAGCTGTAATTTTTGAGAACATTTTAACTATGGCGCTCAATACGCCATTTTAATTAAATTTTGTTTTTTTGTTAATTAGATCTTAGCTTTTACTTACGCGTTATATGTGGATCTGCAAGTCCTAGCTAACAGCGTGCTTGATGGAACCGAGTCCAGGTAGCTAATGCGTGCTGGGAATGTTAATGAGGCCAGCTGTCACCTGCCAGGTGTCAGCTGTCCGACTCCGTGATTGGACGAGCCAAGCAGCAGCTTCAGTAAGACCTACAGCAAACGTCTATTTGTAGTCTAAACTAAAATTTCAAGGACAGCTGTGATTTGAGTTTTCTAATTTTGTTTTACAATTAAAAGATGACTATAAGGTCAAAATAAATGAAAATTCAATTTCTTGTTTACGTTTCATGTAAGAAACTTATTTTTGAATCTCCGATCGGTAGACAAACCGACAATAGGATCAAGTTATGTTTTCTCTTATGAAGTCGTATATGCTAAGTAAGGTGCTACGAATATAGCAAGACGACTTTGTTACACGTTTAAGAAGCTATTCTTCCTGTTAGCACTAGTTTACGACCACAATAATAAACATTCAGTTGTGAAATGTGTTTTTTATATGTTCGAGAGGAAATATAACAGATTAGTAGTTATGCGGGCGCTAAACGTGCGTATGTTGTCTAATTCTGGACGTGAAGAGGAGCAGTAGTGTTGAATTTTAATTTATCGATGACGTTATTTTTCTGCTTAATATATGCTGCAGCTACCCATGCCCGCTTAATTTAGTTTCTGAACCGCTATAAATTACATATAATGATTGAATTATTTTATTGCAAAACGGGTGAAGAATTTCATACTGCTACTGTCTCTGACAGTCAAACGAGCAGTTTTTAAACATCTAGTATTCCATACGCATCGCATATCATTTGTTAATTTTTACGAAATTTTAGACGGATACTAAAATGTTTATGATTTTTTATCATCTATGTAGTCAGTAATAGCACCTACATCTGACAACGCCTCTAACTTGTTATATCCTAGACCATATCTTTAGCTGTATTCCGTCTCCTACAATGCTTAAATGTTAAACAGGGATTGGTAAACGCTCTGTTATATTTAGATCTACATGCTTTTGGTTCATAATGATGGTTGGAAACAATTTAGCCATATTTTAAACAATTTGTAAGCCTTTCCATAAATTCATAATTTCATAAAGTTGCCGAAGTAGTTGTTGTTAAGATTATAACCATATGGCTTATTTAATACACTCCAGAAAAATTATAGATTTTGTCTTTTTTATTGATTACTTATCAATAGGAACGAGTAAAGAGTACATACCACACGAGGGGAAAATTACCTGTCTGTTAGGGGAAAATTTAGAGAACCGACTAAACTTGTAGGTTTAAAGTCTCTTACTTTATAGAAATGTTGGGACTTTGTAACCTCCTTACCTACTTTCATCGTTTTGTAACTTATTTATTATTTGTGAGTCGGTTGGATCCTTTTTTTCCGTACGCTAGTTATACGCACTGGCAGGATGAGCGCCAGCGGTGAAATATCTGCCCTCGCTTAGTATGATTTCCTCAGAATTCTACACACTACAACGAGGAAAGACGTGTTCTTTGAGACGTAGCCCTGAAAAAGAACCTGATGCCTGCAGATATTTCATACAATCAAAAAGCACAGCCATTGCGTGCTGGCGAGAATATATAATATCATCACTGAGTAAATAACGTGCTAATTTCTTATTTTTTTTTTTTTTTTAGAATTCAGTACACGACACGAATATGCGTTCTAACGACTTTTAATCGCATATGAAGTTCATTGCAACAGTAATTATTATCACATGCTAATTTACATTTCATAACAATACTCCCTCTACTAAAACTCACAAAAAAAAGATCCTAAGCTAATACTTAAACTAAGATATTAATATTAACCCAATGACATACATTATGCCGTCAGTGTAAACTCGATACATTCAATTTTACAACAAAAATATACAAAATTCATTAGTTGCCTTTGTACAATAATTAATCCATATAGGGAAAACAAACATTTCTTAACTTTTACTTATAAAAGTGGTGCATCAGGGAATGACCATATGTCACAACTTACACATAAAATGTACCATTGGAGAAGAGGCATAAACGAGAGAGCCTGAGGAGCTATTTCTATCCACTCTGCAGCGATGAACGCTCCGTCCAAGTTTCTGATAACGAATTCATATTTTAAAATACTGTATCAACTTTCAAATTAGTTAGGACCAAGAAGAAAAAAATCGAAGATGATCAGCGGCTCCGGTCTTTTGGGGTGAACTACGAGAAAAAAAAGACAGCCTCGAAACTTCCAGCACGAGTGAATCTTTAAAAGAGTTTGCGTTTAATTAAAAGTCCTTTGTCCCACGATAAAGAAAGTTAAAAAGCCCCAGAAGAAACCATGGGCTGCATAAATTATTATACACTTAGGAACCTCTTAATTTGTAAACATCATCTCCGCCTAGTCGTAACAATAGCGCGACGAGATGGGGTAATTACTGGTCCTTCGACATGCCTGTGCACAGTGCCACGACTAACCACTACACGTTCATCAC
Source organism: Vandiemenella viatica (assembly GCA_031002005.1). NCBI lineage: Eukaryota > Metazoa > Arthropoda > Insecta > Orthoptera > Morabidae > Vandiemenella > Vandiemenella viatica. Next base: position 150,003,955 of record JARYHS010009186.1, read on the forward strand.
TAAGCACTATGAAAACGTTAACAAAAGAAAATGTAACTATGTTGAAACATATATCTCTGGCGTTAAATTATTTGACGACGTATATAGTACTTATTAGTCTCTGGATTGAGTGAGAAGTTACCTGACAATTAGTATTTAGATGTAATTAAAATGTTGTTACTTTGCCTACAGTAATTCTTAATTTGTCCCTGAAAGAATTCTGCGGTCTTCTATTATAACAGCTCGCTTTATGATACAGACATATATATATATACATATATATATATATATATATATATGGTTCTTCTCAATCCTAACTTCACATGTCAAAATTTATTCAACATATTTTCTTGAATAGTCTATATCTGATTATTAAGAGTTTTTCCTGTTATTTAATAATGGAGAAACGATCAAAATAAATAATCAGCCTTGTCTCAAATCGAAGGCAGAATATATCTCTCGATGTCTTAACTCATTCTCGTTTTTGTGGCTATACTTATACATATGGCTTCTTAATTTTAAAAAATTTGATCCATATTTATTGAAATTTTATAAAATCTAAAATTTAAGGTTGCTGAAATTAATTTATCTTTCATAATTATTCGATTAATCATGTCGAGTATGAAGAATTTCACGAAACAAAGTAACCAACTTGGGAGCTATTGATTGAAAATATAATGCCGTTAATGAGTACTGCTAAAGCGGAGAAGTTCGTAAGTTGATAGAATTTTAGAGTCCATTGGCCTTAGATTACTTGACCCTTTTATTAATAGCTGCTTGGCCCAGAGGCTTTATAGGTACTGAATGGAACCTTGATGCACTCTGAAATATACAATATTGTGTAAAATATTATGGATGTTATCGGCACAAACCATGCAGTTTAATTCCCACTAAGAGATTCTTCGTTGTACACACGTTTCAGTTTTGGTGACGTAATTTGGCCTAAGTCATTAGAGAAAACAAGTGATTCGGTTCTGTTCAACTAATCTATCCATAGACTTTTTTTAAAACATTGCATAAGAAATTCAATTTTGGAACCAAAAGAAACAACTTTAATATATGAAATTTTTGGACACTTCAAACAATCAGTGAAAACATCGGCAGAAAATATCAGTGTTATGGCCTGTCATCGGTAAGATGCAGGTTCGATATCCGATCCTGTATTTCAGGCTACTGTTTTCCATGTTTTCCGATATGGTTCAAGGCGAATGATGAGATAGTTACCACAAAAAATGCATTCGCCAAATTCCTTCTAGTTTGTTGCACCGAATTGTCCCCAGGTCTAAATATCTCGATATCGACAAACCATATAGCTTTGGGAAAACTGTATAAAACTGGAGATGAAGAATCTATCTGTATAGATTCGACGATAATATTGTCAAACTGACACGTTCCCGTACAAGAGCACTTTCGGTATCATCAGATGATTTTGTCATTTAATATTCTTTTCTCTTTCATCTGACTGGAGACTTGGTATAGTTTCGTTTAGTACAGGCAAAACCACGTTTGACTGAAATCACAATGATGTCACCGAACTGAATCACGCTACATGTAATTACACACTGTTGCTCGTCTCTCTATATTTACTTGTTTTCTGTATTAATTGTGTTTATTGGGGGCAGAAATAGAAGAACTGCAAAACGGACAAGCAGTGCGGCCTAGAAACTCAATAAATCATTCCAGGCAAATACCGGAATGCTTCCTTCAAAAATGTCATAGCCGAATTCCTTCTCGTTCTTTATCCCCAGTCCTTTTCCGCCTCTAATGACCTCGACGTCGACGAAGTGTAAATCCATAAGCAAAAAAAAAAGTTGAATAGTTTTAGACAACTTTTTTCTTTAAAATTATGGCTATATGCAAGGAAGTCATTCTTGGGTCATTATTCATAATCCACAAAACTTTAGCCCCGTGTGTATTTATGCTATCAGTCTGTGTTTTAAATCTTCTACCTTCTTTGATGTGTTATCTACCTATTTGTTTGTCTGCTGTTCAACATTGCTCTGCATTGCTAATAATTTTTGCTTCATTATTCCATCTACTTCTGATACTCCTATATATCTGTTGACTGTTGCTATTCTGTAATCAAGTTGCTACTTTTGCCACAGCAACAGTATTTTGTGATTCTTCTGAATTTATTTCCAGACCACCTTTATCAGATTTCTCTTATAATCTACGTGCCACGTATAATTACTTCTCTGTATTTTTTCTATGATCATCTGATCGTTAGGTTATGGAGTGTAGTAGTCACCTTTCATGAGTGATATCTAGTGCACATCCTCAAGTGAAAGGTGGACTAAAATTATGCTCTTATCTTTATATTATTTTGTTTATTAATCATTGATGGCGTTTCGGATTTCCTTTATTACACGCTTTATATTACTAGCTTGACCTGTATGAATGTAACGGAATCCTTTAATTCAATTTTTACCTTCTTCCAGACGTCACAATTGTTTGAAATATTGCCCACACATTAAGACCCGATGACAATACTATAATTTCATAACTGTTTCATGTTATTCTCATTACTTTGACGGTAACTAAGAAAATATTTGGGAATCTGCTTGAAATAGATAATGCTCCTACAATGCTTATGTGTAGCAGGTCGCATAAGTTGTCTTTCCCAGGGGAAAAATCACCACTGAATATGTATAACACAGTGAAATACTAATCGATTTTAAAAATTCAAATTTGTAACCTTTACACATACTCATATTGTATAATACATTACATATTACTATTGAACCATTTTAGTTAAGAAATTGACGGTTGTTTTGGTCTTTTTAATCAGCTCTATTAATGTACTAACGTTTGTAGTAGTTTTCATAAAATTTTAACTTTGAAATGATCTTAATGTCTTCCTAAGAAGAAAACATATATGTAGGTACCGACGTATTCACTCATTGCAATTTCTTAAATTAACTTCAACGCCTTTTGAGTTTTTCATGTTTGTTGTTGTGGACTTCCAAGTCCAAGTAAATAATATTCTAGTTTTAAAAACTAAAAAAAAAAAAAACAAAGAAAGAAAGAAAGAAATGAAAAACATTTTTAGCATTTTGAACTAAAAATCTAAAAGTAAAATCAAGGTTTAAGGCACTAAAATAACACGTATTTCGCAGAAATATGAACTAAGAAAACATTGACCAAACAATCAACTTTAATGTAAAAAATCGTGGGGTGCTCCCTACTTGCTTTTTACTATTGCATAATCCTACGCTTTTCTTACGGTAAAGTTAATGACTTTATTCTTATCTTAATCTTATTCCACGTTTGTTTAAATGAAGTTACTTCAGCCTTTTTTATCAACCACAACCTTAAATTTTATTTATTTAGCTGTAATTGTGCACTTTACTGACTTGAAAGCTCACCTATGAAGGTTCCTACTTGATTTAAAATATGTGCTGTCAACGTACTATTTCTTGCAAAAAAGACCATCCTTGATGCTGTACTTTAGCTGTCATTACAGTATAGATCATATACTAAACTGTACAACATATTCAGATTTCTCTTTGTACTTACGTGTGTATAGACGGTAGTGATTGAGTATGCGTGAATTCTCATTGCGAGTGACTACCTATTAACCTTAGTGCAAGCCGTCGGTACAGCTGCCTTACTAAGCCCTTGCAACACGGTCGCTGTGTAATGCAAATACGTTCCGCCGTGAACGGTGAGCGCTGTACTGTGTGCGTGTAAACAGACACAGAGGTGTTTGCCCTTCACCCCGAGTCGCTCCTCGTAGATCCACAAGGGAACCAACTGCCTCCCATAGTATTTATTCCAGTCCTCACAACACCTTTTCATCCAACAGAACCGAAATCATTCTTTAAGCATTCTTCAGGCCATTCTCCAGAACCTATTTCTGAATCTTCGTTTTAATTACTTTTTTATTCTCAATAAACTAAAGAAAAACTTTTTTTCCAGAACTTAAGAGCCAGATTTCACATAGATATAATGGTTTACTTACAGTAAATGTTGTTTCTTTACGATCATGGCTGTAAAAAAACTCGAAAATCTGGCATGATAGTTTTTTTATGTTTTCTCGTAACTATGATGAAATTCTTTCTTAGTATCTGTTTCCAACAGCGAAACTTTCCAAAAGTGCATCTCAACTTTGGTCGCAACAATTTTTAGTGATAGCGAGCTTTATAAAGCCAACGACAGAGTCGGATGCAGATTGCTTCCATCTGTCTTCAAGGTTTCTGCCCGGATGAGAGAAATGTCAGTCATCTTAACATCATTCCAAAATTTGACCACAGCTGTACTAGCTCCACTGCTCTTCAACTTGTATACCAGTGACATGTCAGAAACAACCGGCAATAAATTCTGTTATGCTGACGACTTAGCTATCGCCGTCCAAACTGCCACATTAGAGGAAGGTGAGAGCATTCTCCCTAACGACTTAGAAACCTTGAATGCATTTTATAGGAAGTGGAGACTTGTCCAAACCCGATGAAAACGGAAGTATGCGCATTCCACTTGAGTAATAGAATAGCACATCAGCAGCTCAAAGTGAACTTCTGCTACCAGAGGGTGACACATAATTTCTATCCTAATTATTTTGTCATCACCTTAGATCGCTCCTTAACATTCAAAAAACACCTCGAAAACATAAGTCAGAAACTGAAAACAAGAAACAATATCATGAAGAAGCTAGCTGGTACTTCGTGGGGAGCTGATGCGGACACACTACGAACAACCGCTCTCACCATGATTTACCCTGTTGCTGAGTACTGTGCTCCAGTGTGGCAACGTAGTACTAATATTAGAAAAATGACGTCCACCTGAATGAGTGTATGAGAGTAATAACTGGCACCCTAAAATCCACTCCAGTCCCCTGGTTACACCTAATCAGCAAAATACCACCTCCAGAGATAAGACGCCAAGAAGCAACGGCACGTCAGTGGATAAAACTACACCATCCTTATCATCCACAGGATCTCCCAATCCACGAGGTCCTAAATGACTTACCCCACACCCGTCTTAAATCCAGAAATCCGGTATGGTAAGATGTATTTGACTTTTATGTCATGGAAAAATGGCGACAAAGCTGGAACTCCGCATCTTTAAAACATCCAGATATTAAAGATCCCACAACTGTACCAGGATTCCATCTAAATAGAGACCAGTGGGTCAAACTAAATCGCCTAAGAACAGGCCAAGCGAAATGCAACGCCATGTTGTTTTTATAAGTGGGGTCTTCAGGATTCTCCTGCATGTGACTGCGGAGCTCATTCCTAGAGTGTGGAGCATATTATCTAAGGAAGTATGATGGACCATTTCAAGATGTTTTTGGAGCTACAAGTTCCTTCATATAATGGCTGGAAGAACTGGACATCAACTTGTGAACGCTACCAACGTTTTGTCATTGTATATATTTATATGTATTGTATTAGTTGCTTAGCTATACGACAAATAAAATAAATAACCACAGCTGTTAATCCCACCTTATCAAACTTGGAGTTACATCGCAAACAATGTTTGGAATTCAGTCAATAAGATGCCTTCTTTGCATGTGTAAAAATCTGTAGCGTAATAAAAAGTGTTTTTTATTCGTATCACCTTGAGCGTACAATAACCCCCTCTATAAGTTTGTTACCAGACAGAGAGACGCTGAGAGCTGATTCAGTTGCCGGCCAGACCCAGTAATATCAGATCACCAGAGTGGTTATTATCAAGTCATCACCTACCTGCCCCTTCATTCAGAAAAGACAATGTGTCTCCAGGTGACAGATAACGGCAACAGCTACCCCCAACACTAGGTAACGCGCAACATTACATCGCTGCCAAAAACTGATTGCAACAATACAAACGAACAATAATGGCATTAATTGTTGAAAAAGTAAAATAAATTTTCCGCCTTATAAGTCTTTGTTTAACTAGCGCTAAAAACGAGTCCCGCGCTTTCATGAATACAAATTAATTTATTCGGTTGTTGTAAATACCTCAGCTAAGTCACGTACCAAATTGTAGACTGACTCATAATGCGGAGTTTCCTAACTGTTCATCTAACCATCCGAGATGCTTTCCAGTTTTAACTTGATATGTATTTCCTTGACTCAAAACATAATTTTGTATTTACAATTTTGTAAATTTATGTAGAAATAAATAACGTATATTTGTTTCCTGTCAAACATGGAAGGTATAGAAGAATAGAGTAACAAATTAAATGATATTTCAGTAATTTCATTTAAAAATGATGACATGAGAATCAGTTGTCGTTTTTAGATAATTTTTGCTACCGTTTATTACCTAGGAAGATGAAATTTATACTCATTACTGATTGTTCTTGTATTTAAAACACAAATATTAAAACTACTTACATTTAGTACAGTTTCTACGTTTTTAGCAAAACAAATATACTTTTTTGCCATGTATTTATACTATTTTATTGATCTTAATGGACGGTTCATTCCAATTTAGTACAACTGTAATAAGATTTACTGTAACTGAACGATTGAACTATCTGTTCCAGTGACAAGATACCCCAGGGTTTAGATCACTAGATGTGGAAAAATACCGGGGGCAAGGAACGGTAAGGAATTCAACAATGACCTTTGGAGGAACCATGCTCGCATTTACATGGACTAATTTGGAGAAACTATTGAAAACCAAAACCTGGATGGCTGAAAAAGGACTCTTACTACGTTGGGAACAGTGGGACTGATTCAACTCCCTAATCTGGGAAACATGTCAAGCATTCCTTTTTAAACAAGAAACCACCTTCTGACCTGCCATGTACGAGATAACTAATAAAATATTTAGAATGCTCTGCTCGCACTTGCCCAGTTATGAATAAATTGGCATGAACTGTTTTGTCCGCTTTATTGTTTCATCTTTGTATCGTAGTCCACACATGATACTATCCCAATGAGTCACTCATGATCAGTGATGCATGACGACATCATGTCCATCAGTAAAGTGACAGTGAATTAATTAGTTGGACTTGTGAGGACAGCCAAACATTTACAAGATGTGGTTCTAGTCACATCATAAAGACTTTCGTTGATTTGTAAAAAGTTAAAAACTAAAATTTAAAAATATTTATTTTATGTATAATACATACAAACTGGTGATATAAAATATTAATAAGTTTTTGAAGAATGTGTGATAGCAAGGAAAAAATGTGATGGCTTGTCATGGAGATTAGAAAATAAGAAGGGAAGAATGAAGAATGATGGAATGAATTAAATGGATTGAGGAGAACGGTACGACATGAAATTAGAAATGGCACCGGTATGGAGATACCGGAATGTGTAAGGATATTGAATTATGAGAAACATGTACGGCTGCGGCCAAACAGTACATTATTGATATTGAAGTTATGTTATTTATTCATAGTGTAAAAAGCGATGTATGAGCGGAGTAATACATGTAGTGTTGTAGGAAGATTTCACAGTGTTGTTCATTTCATTCAAAGGAAGAAATCGTAAAAGAATTTCGGGTATATTAATAAGGCTTATTTCAGATGGTAAGAAGACAGATAATGAATTATAACCGGAATGACGAGCGTTGAAATCCGTCTTAGCAAAAAGAAATGGCAAAACACGTTTTTCCTTCCTTAATGAGCACTACAAGGTAAAGAACATATTGTAAAATTATTTACAATCATCGATGAATGAACAGTGATAGGATTTGAATATTGATTAATTGAAATAATAAAGGTAAAAAAAATATTAGTGTATTTAGAAGATTTCCATATGCCAGGAATACATCGAAAGAGTATATTATAACTTTGTTTCATCTCTCCAGACATTCAAATTCATTTTTTTTTAATATTTAAACAATAACATTGTATTATGTAGCAAATTAATGTGAAATTAGTAGCATTGTACTCGGAAAGCGCCATTTTATACCCATATTCCTAGAGACCGTGCACACGCAGCGCTCATCAGATAGCTGCGTTAACACTGAATCAGATTCGTATTGGCATCTGCATTTCTGTCACACGAAAAACGTCATTCTGAATCTGTTTGAATATGACGCACGATATGATGTGACAGACGAAAGCAGAACGGACACTCTCGCTCTCGGGCGCATTTCAGCCTGCCACCGACACCTGCCTGCATAAACACGCAATGCAATGTCACCCAGACTTATATAAATACGTACACGCACGCGTATACTTTTCAATTTAGAATCGCAAACTGGAATCACGTTACGATTGACACTGAAATTAATATTCAAATAAACAGTGATACTAGTAGAAAATGAAAAGGAAATGAGTTTCGTGAGTGTGATACAACTGATGCTTCAATTTAAATAGTTTCATTTCTCAGATTCTTTCCGTTACTAAATGCACATTGTGATAGCTACAGTCGCAAGATCGTAAGCTGATATAGTTTATGATAACACGAAGATCTATTGCTCAATAATTACCTGGATTGAATCACAAATTTAAATAGTCTTTCTGAATGGATTTCCTAAAATATTGTTCTATCCTTTGCAATGATGCTCATCATATTTTACTTTAGGATTTGATGTTACTTTGTTTTGTGTACGTTCGTATATTTCACAAACGATGAGTGTCTGTGAAGTCAGAATTAAAAAACTATGAATCCTTAGTAACATCTCCAGTCTTACATACCAGTTATAGATATGACTCCGCCGGATAATATTATCGAAAGACAAGCTTTTGGCGGCTTGCTCAAGAACTAATGTCACATACGTACAATGGACCTGACGATGGCGGCAGAGCAAACCGCCGAAAGCTTGTCTTTCGATAGTACTATCCGACGGAGAACCCGCGAAGATTTCATATACAGTTCTAGTTGTCACATACGTACAATGGACCTGACGATGGCGGCATATACATGGGTTTGTTGTAACTATAAGTTAATATTAAAATCGAAATCACTTACAGAAAATTAGTTATCAATGTGTTTTAAACACCTGCACACCAATCCAGAATATAATAATGGTGTTTAGCGTTCCCATTCCCATTTATTACAAAGAGTTTAGGTCATAACGCAACAAAACAGGTGACGATTTGATTTTCAGTCTTTTTAAAATCACACACTCTAATATGTTCAAGGAAAGTATTATGTTCCTCATTATGTTTACATTTGAGTTAAAATTACTTCCGTCCGTCCGTCCCGTCTGGGAGGCTAAGCCAGTCCACGCGGTGACTGCCAGCTTTCGTCAGCCTGTAGACACCGGATACCTGATGAAGACAGCCGATCTGGTTGTCGAAACGTTGTGTTTCCAAAACACCATCCGGCTGCACACCCGTGAAGACTACATTGCTTAAAATTACTTGTTCAGACGATAGTTTTTTGTAAATTCTGTGAGAGTTGTTATAATATTCCTGCAACTGTTATTACGGCAAGTGGCCCCTTCAATTAGCCTGTCCAAAAGATTCAGAATGCACATTGCTGCAGTAGTGATGTAAACAATACGTTCTGCAACAGCTACTAGCCGCAATTAGTAACGCACTTCACTTAGTCTTCAAAAACAAGGAGGAAGAAATCTTTAATGGTTAAGGTATCGAAAAGACCGGTGTCAATTTCAAATAGGAATTCAATTTTAAGTTGTGATCCGTTAATACGAAAAACTGACTAACTGTTCAGGATTGTCCATGCATAATACCATTTTCTCAATGTG